>NDXB01010961.1:0-25967 GCA_002631895.1 Agapornis roseicollis | reverse complement strand
CCCCCCCCCCCCCCCCTTGTTTTAATGCAGTTTACAACTCTGCAGTGTTGCTCAGTATTCTAATGCATCAGTCAGACCCCATGGTTAATCCACGCCTAGCTTTTCCAATTAAAACATCTCTGTAACGCACAACAAAACAGTACATCCATGGCTACAGCAAGCCTGACTGCTGGAGTCCTAATTCCTACTATCTTTGCTTGCTTCTCAGCAGCTCCCTCAGGAGAAGCTCCCATCGATTGGATGCTCCGCAGCAAGATGAAATATCTAATAAGGAGGAAAGAGAGTGGGAGGGGAACGGAGCTAAAAGGATGACATCACCTGTATAGAAAGCCTTTAGAAACTGCATTAGATCAATTGGCTACTGGAGCTGCAGATGCAGCCAACAGAGCATCTTTATTGACCTGATATAAACACACAGATCGGTACAGCAACTGCTCAGCAAACCCCCCTCCATTGCATTTTATATCCTTTTATGATCTATTCATGCATACGTTGGAACTCTCAATATGTTTCTTTCTCTATATCATTTTTTAAATGAACCACATGCATGTATTAACACTTTCCACAGTATTTATGTGGATTATTCCTCATCTCTGCCTCCAGATTCAGAAATAAGTACAATAAATACCTGCAGCCGTTCACATGCATGCACATACAGATACACCCAGCATCAGCTCACAACAAAACAATTCCTGCTTTCATGTATGTATGTCACACCACAGGCTTAAGGTTTTTATCTTATCCTATACACTCACGAGGAGATTTCTGTCTGGAATGAGAAGTAAATTTCCTATTGGAAGGTGATGTTTATAATCCTCATCATTTTAATGGTTCTGAAGCCGCGTTAAAAGTTTCGGTGGGGGGTTGGGGTTTTTTTTTTCCCCCTCAATTAAGACCGATTCTGTTTCTAACCAAAGCTGCCTTAATTCTCCTGTAGTCAGGTTAGATTGATCATTTCTCTTTGCTGCTAAAAGCTGCAATATTTGCAAGCAGCTCCATGCCTTGGAAGACAGCCCAGCCTGCTGGAGAGCTGCTCCCAGGAAGCACCTATGAGATCCCACACCTTGGAGCTGGGGCTGCCACCGTGCTTTCCATTCCTAGAAGGCAAATGACTTCTGCTACTGTGCAAGGAGGGAGGAAAGCACGGAAGAGGGAGGGGACCAGGGGTGCTGGCTCTGTGAAAGCCATTATTTAGGACTCTGGATCATTTACTTCAGCTACAAGAAGGGCACTCACTGCTTCTCTCTTCCTTTCTTTTGGAAAGCATCACCATACATCTCATTATTCCTGGTTTGCATCAGACTTGAGGGTGATTCCCCAAGACAAAACTATGACTGAGAGCCACAACCTCCTGTACAGAAGAAAAGCTTCCAAAGTGACCCAGGGGCTATGAGAGCCCAAAATCCTTTTTTCCGATTACTGTGCCAAGGGACACACAGATGAAGATTCTCACATTTGTGATGATGCCATGTTATACCAAGAGGAACCCCCACCCCACCTCAAACCAACACCCTTCAGCAGTTATCCAGAAGTTGAATTCTTCCCAGCAGATAAGCCAAGTGATGCTGGGAGTTGCACCTGAACTAAGAAAACAGCCTTCCCCTTCCTAAAACTGTCTGAAAGGAAACAATAACTGGCATTAAATGTCTGAATTTACCTAACCCCTATCAGATGATGAAAATAGTGATACATGCATCATAAATATTACTGGATTTCTTTTGCATTTAAAGGAATATTTGAACTGCATTCCTCCACTTGCAAAATGTATAAAAGCAAAGTCTATTTTATTAAAAGCTAATTACTTACTTAATTAAAAGTAATTACTTCAGATCTCCAAAATGCACCACAGCAGCTATACAAATAGCTGTTTCTTTTCCTGTTCCTCCAATGCTGAACAATAGGCTAGACACGTCAGCTTCACCTTGCAGTGACTGTACTGCATCCTTTCTCATAATTCACAAAACTGCATTCAAAAGCATCTTAAACATCAAACTGATCAACCTTCAGCAGCAATGAGCACTCAAGTACTTTCAGGCAGCGTTACCTGTGTTACAGTCATCACAATTGATAGCAAAGAGAAGAGAAATCCCACCCAGCTAAAGGAAACCTCTCCCTGCCTGCACGCCCACTGATAGCACACAAACTCCATCCCTGGCTAACCGAGCAGACATCCGTCTCCCACCCGCGATTTAAACCCGCCACAAGGGGCACGGGCTCCATCCCACTGGGGATCCTGGCAGGGACACCGGGATTTCACAATTACGGTAAACACGGGCTCAATAATGGCAACAAAATCCCATTTCCTTCCAGTTCTGCCTTTAAGTGGAGATGACATCATCGCTCCTGCTGTCCCGCCAATGAGCAGCAACGGCAGCACCGCAGGTCCCGGGGGGCTGCGGCCGCCTCTGCCCCAGCCCTGAGCACAGGGAAAACCTGACCCAGTTCCACATCCCGGCTTCTGGGGCATCCCCCCCCACACACACACTCATTCCCGTTTCCTTTAGGGCTTGGGTTTTTAACACAGTCATGGCTGCAGCCCCAGCTCCCTGCAGCACACGCTGTAAGTTGTTATACATCAGCTGGGTTTATACATCTCAAAACTGGAGCAACTGGGAGATGGAAAGAAAAACTAATCCAATACAAATGCTGCTCCATAGCAATCAAAATACTTGGGAAGACCTGCAGCACTGGGTGGAATCGCAGACAGTAAATCTAAGCCAGATTCCAAGTTTTCAGAGCATCTTAAGGAAAAAACCCTGCGGTCCACAGTGTCTGAATTAAAGGTGGTCTTTGTTTCTTCACAACAATTTCTTTCCATGCTTGAAATACCACTCCATACATCTCTACACATTATTCCCTTTATCCTCCCTTACCGCTATGTGAATCCTGCCGACTCTTGAATAAATCTGCATGTTCTAATCGCCTAACAAGAGCAAGTCACTGAAAAATGGGATGTTTTTAGAAGGGTAGAAAGGCCTTTCATAATTTAAACACACGTTCAGCAGGATCAGAGCCTCATTTAAGGACACCACAAAGTGAAGTTCTGCAAAAGCAGAGCCCTCACAGCAGACAGTGAAGGACCTGTCAAGCAGCACGACTTCTCCTGATCTATCAGGAAAAGAAAAGCCCATTGTGCCATGCCGGTGGGAGGACAGCGCTGAGCTCAAAGCCATCACGGCTGAAAAGGCAGAAGCCATTGGTGAGCCAAGGGGCCTGGGTCAGGGATGTCTGTCCCCCTGTCCCCAGGGACCATTGGCACGCTGTCCCCTGCTGCTGCTGCAGCACCCAGCTATGAGCAGGTCCCTTCACTTCTTCATACCCCCCACTTAGAGCACAGCAGTGAAGGTATCATCCTGCCTCCGAGCGCACAATGGGGGCTGGGGAAGGAGCCCAGCTGCTTGGAAAGCAATCTGTCACTGCACACATGCAGGCAAAGATGGTCCAGGCTAAAATAATTCATTCTAATACAGTTTTGTGAGTGGAAACTGCCAGAGTAATGCAGAAATATTTCAGCATTAAGGGCACCTGCATTGAGAGGTTATTTCAACGTATGTGAGCGCTTGAAGTGTTTTGGGAAAGACGGCTGGATGCAGGCAGAGCCAGCTGCAGTGTGAGCTGGATGCAGCCCTGGCTATGCTGGCACAGCTCATTCCGTGTCACTGGCACGCTCCTCTGGCTGCTCCCGGCCATTTGACTTCAGCATCATAACGAATCACTGCACTTTTGCTGCAGGATTTGCCCCTCGTTAGGGCTTCTCAGGAATCCCTGTTGAAAGGGAAAAAGAAAAACAAAAGGAAAACATTCCAACTCTCCACCCTGTCCCTGACCCTTTTGGGAAGCAGAGGCAGGGAAAGTGGCGCCTGTTCCCCTTCAGGGTGACATTCCATGGTGTAACTGCATCCTTACAAACATCACTTTCCACGGAAGCACTTACTAACAGGCTGGAGAAAAATCCTACCCGAAGATCTGCAGGACTCACAAGTAGTAGGAAAACACACTACATCCTAAGAGAGGGAGCGAGGGAGAGCGGGAGGGAGCGGGAGAGGGAGGGCAGAGACTGTCATCATCCCCGAAGTGATGTAAGCTTCTAAATATAGCACCAGCAATACAGAAGGAACAATAAAAAAGGCACCATGGATTCAATTTCTCCACCGCTTTCGCACTACCCCAACCCTCTTTTCTCAGCCGCTGTGTTAAGCAGGGAAAGGTCACCTCCTATTTGCAGCGCTCCAGATTTATGTGGTTTTTATAATACTTCCTTAAATATGTTTCTAAATTGCAGCTCTCTCCTGCGGATCTGCTGGTGCACACACGCTCTGCAGAGCAGGGCAGCAGCATGATCAGCATGGCAAACAGGGACCACGCCAGTACAGGGGAGGGAAAGGGGGAAGCCCCCTCTGCCATGAACTCAAACAAGAAGTTCATGTCTATAGTTTGAAGTGAGATGAATCATTTCACGCTCCTCCCTTCCTTCCTGACATCTCATTTTGGCGAGGGGTGGGGATGTTTAGGAAGGTTCACAACCCGAAATCCTTGGTGATGGGCAGGAGAGGACACCAAACCCAGCAGGGTCGGTTTGTGGCATGGAACCCACCCAGAGGTACCAAAAAGGATGAAACCTCTAATAGCCCACAGCACAATCTCCCAAGCACACTCAATTCTGCCCACAAAACGTTACCTCCATCTAGTCTCAAAACTGAAGTCCCAGCCCAAGCCTAACGCTGGCTTGGCCTTAATTTCATCAGCTGCCACATACATGGTGACCAGTTGGGAGTTTCACATTGGGAAATTGCAAAGCCCGCCAATGTACCTGTTCATTTCCATGCCCCAAAATTCAGTATGAAAGCCAAAACTAAATACCGCTTCTTCTCTCATGTATAAAACCTGTATCTCAAATTAGAATTAGCAGATTAAAACTACTTAATGTGGAAGACCATTGAAGTAGAAAGTGTTCCACCCTGTGGGAGGGGGTTGGAACTGGATGACCTTTAAGGTCCCTTCCAATCCAAACCAGTCTGAGATTCTACTTAGCACATAAGGTACCAGCACACCTCTCAAGAAAAAAGTCTGATTAAATAACCTTGAGAATAACATTAACTCCACATATGAGGTTAAAAATCATTAAAATGCCACTTTTAATATTTCTCCTGTCATTTTCCTCAAGGGTTAACACCAAACTGGAAGCAGGAAAGGGGGAGGGATCTGACTCCTGCCACATTTCTCTCTAAGCTAGGGTGGTTTTGACCAGTGCACTCTCATTCATCAGTGGTCAGGACATGCATGCAGCCTGAAGAGCGTATGTGACACAAGCATCATCTCAGGCACAACATCTCATGAACACTTTTACTCTAGGAACACACCCGTGCCTGGAGGAACCACACTGCTTTTCTATGTGTGGAGTCTACACCAACAGACTTGCCTGTGCTCAGGTGTAACCCCATGTGCCAGCATTCTGGCTGCGCCTGGATGCAGGCTGGGATCAGCCAGGAAGAGCATAGCCTGAGCTTGGTAACAGTGTGAAGAGGGGAGGAAGAGGTGGGTAAAGCACTGGCAGAAGTGCTCCCAAGGGGTTTACAGGCAGGGTGACCACAGCTCAACACAATGACCACAAATCAGCTGTGCTGGGGAAGCACCATGGAGCCCTCGAACAGCTCCACATCGGATGAAGCATCACAGTGTAGTAATTCCCAAACTTCCTCATCTTCTAGAATGATCCAGCCCTTATCAGCTTTAGATACCCCCAGCATCACCTGGGCTCCCTTCCACTGAGGGCAAAACAAGCACATGCCCTGTTATTCTCACCCAACCTAAGAAACTGATCTTACCAGATAAAGCAATGGGTGGGCAGATGCCGTAGCTACGCTCCAAGCTGACAAACCACAACTGCTAACCAAACTCTAAAGGAAACAAAAATCATCAAGACAATATCAGTGTTGTGGCTACATTACCTCAAACTAAAAGCTTCATCATATAAGAACAAAAAATTTTAATACTCAGCCATAGAAAGCAACTCCAACTTGCAAGAGCAAAGTTAAGTATCAACAAGGAACTGAGCCTCAATCATGGCCCCATTTAGCCAGAGACTACATTTAATCAACTATTTCAAGTATTTCATCTGTCAAATATATCCCCATTAAGAAAGTCTCCACATATCAAATGTAAAATTACAAATGCTGTTAAATGTCATTAGATAGCAATCAGTTCTATGCCAAAACCAGAGATATTCTTTTAGCTATTCTCTTGTACAGACAGTGGTTTTGATGCCAAGTTTTTCAAGGAAAACTGTGCATCCAAATGCTTGCTTTATGCATTGACATTTTCTGATGGTGATTTTAACTGAACCATTGCTCAGGATATTCTCAGTCCCCAACCTGGTCCAGAAGGCTTCCCAAGAACAGGAGTCAATACGGATTTCCATATTCTAAATTAGAAAACCACTTTAACTCAACATTGAAAACATCACCAGCACAGTGCTTTAAAGAAGTCCCTCAGTGTCAGGTGGCATTCAAGCCAACAACTCAAGACTTCCAACTCTTCAGGATAAAACCCAAAATGACCCTTCCACTTCTCTCTAAGGAATGAGCCTAAACCTAAGTGAAAGGTTGAGCTGGCTACAAATGAGAATACACCCAGGCTGGTACACTTCAGTACAGCATATTGAACAGAAACAGCCCAGATGGAAGACAGGAAAGAAAGAACAGATCCACACGTGCCACCACCTCCCCGCGTGCAGGAACCAGCTTGCTGACTGCTTTGTACAAGAAGCCACTCGGTTTGTCATTTCAAAAGCCTAAAACAATCATATTCAAAACAAGGATCTGACAAAGAACTCCAAGTCAGACACAAAATGTTTCCACAGCCCCCAAAAGCCTGATGTGCCTTTCTCAGGTGCTGAGCACTGCTCTTCATCACCCCCCACTGGGGTGACTTGAGCAGTGGGCACAGCCCTCACTCATCAATCTCTTTTGTATAAGAGGCTGCTTATAAAGAATTAATGACTTTGGAACTGCCACCCAACCCTTCAGGGTCCATCAAAACACAGACTAACTCTGACTGTGCTATGGAAAACATACTCTCAGACCTTTTCCAAGGAACTGAGTTCATTTCTACCATGCTACGCACTGAAAGGAGGAGGAAGAACCAGACAACTCATTGTGTGGAGAGCACATTATTGAAGTCTTTTGACTTTTTGTGCATGGGAATTTGCAGGATATCCAGATTTTTTTAATAGGTTCTTCTACCACAAGCTGTTATGGAGCAACAAAGGGCATAACAGAACATCCCTCCTGCAGCACTGCCAGTGCCAGGTTAGGTCAAGGTCTCAGCAGCTCTCTGGTGTGATTCCCTTTAACAGAGCAAAGAACATTCCCTGCAAAGCACAGACTGTGCTTAGAATCAGTTTCTAAACAATCCCAGGCTTCCTGGTGAAGCTGCTCAGTTTATGATGTGTTTGGGCTGCAAGCAGGGACTAAATGTGAAAATATCCACAAGTTGCTCTGGAATCATCACACAGACATGTGCTTGCAGAGCAAGCAGGGGGCAACACAGACCTGCTGCAGGGATGACATTGGGATCACGGAGCTGATCATCACCCCAGATTCCATCAGCACCTGGGGATGGAGCAGTTCTCCAATTGAGTGCTTGAGAGAGAAAAAGGCTTAAAAAAGGTATTTGCAGCAAGAGAAGAGCAGGAAATGATGATGTAAGCACTGGGAGGACAAACAAGAGAGAAAATTCCTGCAAAGCCATTGGCAAAACACGTATGAGCCCATGTGGCAAAAATCAGCTGCTGCTTCAGCTGTATAAAAGGTGAAAGATGGGTAAGTCAGTCCTGTGAGCTACCCCACAGTGTAGCTCTAACAGCAACTCAGTACCTTGCTCCAGGTCCAAAGCTGGCAGTCTGGCAGAGCAGGAAGATGTCCCTCTGTCCATCCATCCATCCTGCAGGAGAATGATCCCGCATCCCAACAATGCCCTTTCCCACAGGCAAGGAAAATAGCTGTACAGCACTGCCAGCAGCCAGACTTGAGTAAATACAGGTGTTCACTTAAAATAAACCCTCCCTGGTTTCAGTTTGATGTAGTTTCACTTATGCATCACTCTTAAATGCTGTTAAACAGCTGCACATGTCACCTCCGAATTGAGGTGATTCCTGTAATTCACGGTTTATATATAACCTGCTTCTCGAGAGCCTAAAATTTTCAGGGAAACTCCTGAATGTCAGTTTTGAACAACTACAACCACTCTCCTCATAGACAAATTGGGGTTTACAGGTTACATCTGTTATGTCTAATAAATAATTTTATCTGAAAACCACAGATTTTAACCAAAGGGCAGCATTTTCAGCAAGTATTTTCCCAATCTGTGCACAGACTGCCCAAGCCATCACTCCTGGCAGACACTCATTAATTGATTTATGTAAGCACCAGTGGTCTATGGAAATTCCCGGGAAGGCTTTTAATGCCCAGCACACTTTGATGACTGGGGTTTTGTTAAGGACCATCATAACCAGCGCCAGACTTTCAAGGAGTCCTTGACAGTCACACTGCTGACAAAATGAGCAGACAAAATCAATAAAGTATGAGTGAACCTGCATTTGGCAGCTTCCCCCTTGCTTCCAAGAGCCAAGGGAAGCATGCAAGGGCACTGTCTGGGCAGATGCTGAACACAGGTTCCCAAGCTGGACACCACCAGGACCCTGCTGGAAGCTATCCCCAGTTTCACTGGTGAAGCAGCATTTAGCCAGGGAAGCAGACACCTCTGACATCGCTTGTTATGAGCTGCTCAACTGCTCCATCAGCCCCAGCCTCTTCTCTGCTCCCGAAGACCAGCCTGGCAGAAAGCCAGGGGCTCCAGACATGTACATACACAGAATCCCAGACTGGGTGGCTTTAAAGCTCATCCAGTTCCAACCCATGCCATGGGCAGGGACACCTTCCACTTGCTCCAAGCCCCTGTGTCCAACCTGGTCTTGAACACTGCCAGGGATCGGGCAGCCACAAACCTGAAGTCATCTGCTCAGCAAGTGAACATGCTGCAGACATGGCTTCTTTTTGAATCACAGAAGCAAGAAAAGCACTTAAAATGGCAGGAGCTGAGCAGAGCTACAACAAGCGACGGCGCATGCAGGCTTTGCAGAGGTCCTGTTAACAGAGGCTCTGCACACACTGCTGCTCTCAAGCACATTGACCTGTGCGTGGGGACCTGACCTAGGCCACCCAATAGTTAAGATGAGGATTAGAACAGGGAAAACCCTCATGTTGTAAAAGCAGCACCAGGGAGAAGGAGCTTCCACTACCTCTTTGCATCGCACACCCCCACCAGAAAGCAACCAGTGACATTCATCTCTGTACCCACAAGTACACAGCAGGACTCGTGTATTTCAGCAAGACCCAGAGTTTCTCCTGATTCGTTAGTCAGTAAAGCTAAGATTCTCTCAAGCATTTTTTGAAGGTGTCAGAAAGAGGAAGTGTGGACACAAACACACTGAAAAGCAATGAGCTGTGAAAAGCATCATCCTCCAGCTCAAGAGCAAGTGATTTCAGCCACAACCTTGTGAAAATTAATCCCAACAAAGAGATGTCAGCAATGCTGCATCCAAGTTCACCAAGGGGCAGCTGGAGGCATCCTGTGAGTTGGTCTTAGTTGGTTTAGATCAATAAAAGGTACCATTTCAGCAAGTCTACCTGGTGGCTAAAAACAGATTATAAAAGATCCATAGTGTTTTATGGCATTTAAAAGGGAAAGGATTAGTGACGGTAAAGCACCTAATGGGTTTGATCCAGGGCACTGAAATGTGACTTAACTTCCTACAATTGCAAGCTACCCTTCGCTAACTCCAGCCTCTGACAGGATTACATTAAGCAATGATCAAAGAACAAGAAACTTGCCACTCAAGCAGTCCTCAGCGACAGCTTCTCTGAAGATAAATGCTGCTACAAGGCTCCAGGAAAATTCTGACATGATGTGAGCATTAAGATAGTGTCCATAAAACATAATATTATAATAAATCTTTTAAACCTCATCATCCTCCTCCAAGGGTTTAAAAGAAGTAAATTTGCATCTCTGAGAGAGGGGATTACTATAGAAGTTAGGTACCAATTCTTTTAATCTGTTCTACAATGAACTAACATTCAAAATGCTGTCACAACTGCACAGAAATACACACTGCATCATACATACGTTGCTTTTAAAATACCAATATTCTTCATTTAAAGAAAAAAAAAATCAGAGACAATTGTCCAAAATATAGGTAGGTAATAAATTAGAAATACTTCATTCTAATAAGGTGAGATTTGAGTAGAAATTCGTATCAAACTATTAAACCCCATTTGATTTCAATCCCTGCAAGACATCTAAGTGCTAAACTTAGCATCTCAGGGTTTATTTTTTAATTGTGAAGATAAATACTTGAACGATTTACTTCCCCATTACTTGATCCAAGATCAAAGCAGCAGTTTGTTACAGAGTACCAGAACTACCATTAAAGGTTCTTCTCCTGGGTTGTTAGTCTGGCTGTCAGTGAGTAAGCACTTCTTTATGGTCATCAACATTTGGGACAGCTGAACAAAAATAATGACACCTTTACCCTAGGGATCTCACTGGCCATAAAAAGGAAAACCCTAGCACCAGTGGAACCTTGACACAGCTACTGCCCACCCCTGTGGATTGAAGGCAGAGCTCAGCCCGGTCATGTTAACAGGAGCGAGTCTAATGTACTTCCTTGCGTATCTACTGCAAGAACAGATTCACGTCACCATGCACTTTGAAGATATAAACAGAAATACAAACCTGTTCAGTTTGAGTTAGAACACCATCAGCATATGTTCACTGAACTTCACTGGGAAAAACAACTTTAAATACTTATTCTGCAGGAGAACAGTGCTCTTGTGAAACAACACTGCTCTACAAAACACAAAAGCCTAGCAAAGGAGTCTGAATGGTAACTCCTTCACCAAAGAAACCAACTAGATGATCCACTTTTAACATTAGTTCATTGAAGAGGAAAATAAAGAGATGAAAATAAATGAAGATACCCACAACAATGTGAATGTCTCCTACCCTAAAGATACACAGTTTAAGCACATACTAGGCCTCTTAAGTAAGAGACATGAGTGAAAGGAAGAGCTTCAAAGACAGTAACAATCATTTAAAGCATTGCTTAAAGTATCTGCACACAGATCTTTGCCTCCATGGCCAAACACAAGGATGAGCTCCAGCAGTAACAAGCAGGGAGCTCCCTGTGAGACGCAGAAGCATTATAGCAGAGCGGAAATGTGCTGGCCAGATTGTAAACAGTTTTCTCCACTCTGGCAGGACCATTATTGCAAGTTCCTGTCAAATGAAAGTTTCATTCAAGAACTCTCATCCTCATCCTGCCCACTCCCACAAGGGGCGACACGAAGGGTTGTACTGCAAAGCCTGTTTATCAAGATCACTGGCATCCAATGGCCACATACAACCAGGCTCATGCAAGTAAGAGTTAAACCAAAGCACAGAACAAACCATACATCAGGAAGATTCATTATTTTACCAAATTATAATGGAATATTGAAAAAAGAGAGGCATCCAATTTTTATTTACTTGTCAAAGAGGCAGCTGGTTATCGTGTTCTGATTTCTTAGTCATCTGTTGAGTTACAAATTACTTTTTCCTCCAGCAAGTACTGTGAGTATGACAATTTCCTGTTAGAAGCTTACCATCTACACAGCAAGGGTTTGGATTTCAATTCAGACTGCTGAAAACCCAACAGCTTGCAGATTTGCCATCAGAGAGGAGGTTGTTTACTCTTTTCCACTTAGCACTCACTCATCCAGGAAAACTCGTAGCAGCGTTAACGGGCCTCTTTTTACATATTCCTAATTAACTGACATAAAAGCAGATTTAGGAATGTGCTGTTGATTTATGATGTTTTACCATTTGCCATCAAATGCTGATATCAAAATATATATACATTTGTAAATCTGAGAAAGCCACTAGATTTGCAACAAGAACCTGTGCAGAGACACGTGTGCGCTCCATGGTGTTGGTAACAAAGGAACAAATCAAGATAAAGAAAAATCCTAATGAGGACATCATTTGTTGACTGATCACAACCCTGTGAGGATGCCACACTGACTCCCTGCATCAATAACTGGAAACCTTTGAAATCATTCAAGCATGTAACTTCGTCTTTCTTAGACCAGAAGATGCCAAGTCCCTTCTCATGTGCTTGCCTTCTACAGGCAAGTTGAGCAGGTACCATCAGCATCACTGCTCCTGGGATTCTCCCCCTCTTAGCACAGAAATCTACAAATTACTTTCTGTGTGCTTATTCATTGTCACAAGCACCAAAGAGACAGATTTTTGTCATGCATAGACTGGAATTTAATTCCTAATAAAGCCTCATGCACGACTGCCCCAAGTATAAGGGTCCAACATCTCATTTCAGCAATAACTAATTCAACTCCTTACTAACGATAAAATCCAACCCATGTGACAGTTCTTGAATTGAGGTGGCAGAAGGTTAGACTTCAAGCAGCATATTCTCTTCCTGTCACAGCAACAAGTGCTCCTCTCTGAGTAGAGGTTGCTTTGTGCTGTAAGCAGGCACGCTAATGCTGGGGAGAGTCTGGTCTAGAATCACCACCTGCAGTCCAACAGTTACCAACGTGCAGTAAAATAGCAGTTTGTCCTGAAGCAGAAGAAACCTTTTAACTTTATCTCTATTCTATCAGGTGTTTTAAAGTATATCAACTAAGAAGCTTTGTATCTGTTGGGGAGACGAAAAGGAAGATGGGACAAAAAAAGCAGAGAAATTGAATTTGTTTCTTTCTTTTCTATGCATGAAGAGTGCTCAGGGTTTGTGCACTTCCAACATTAGGGCTGGGGTTTAACCTTTTATTTTTAAAGCAAATCACAGTATCCAGAACAACTATTTTCAACAAAATAACTTGTCAAGATCACATGTATATATCCTGCTACCAAGCAGGAAGTTTGTATACAAAAAATAATGTGAGCAACCTTCATAAAAGCCTTGCGGCCCTGAAACCACAGCTGTACGTGCCTTCACACAGCGCTGATAGCAGAGTCTGTGATGCTGAAGACTAGCAAGTGAGTTGCCGTTACTTGTTTGATGCATGAATTACCACTGTACTATTTTTAAGCAAGCAAACATGAGCAAATAGGACAGTGTTAATACCACATTCAACTGCATTTGTGATTGATTCAATTCCAAACCATAGTTTAAATCTATTAAGGAAAAAAAACCAAATTCTTACATCTTACCAAAAGAACTCCAGGTAAAATGAACAAAAAACTAACACAACCAAAAAATGACCATTTTTCTGTCCAGCCAACACGTTATTTGTGGTGCTCAACTGAAAACCCTAGTACCAAAAAAACTCTTTTCTAACTGGTGGCTGAATCTTCACTTCCACCTTTGGCGTCTGAATACAGAGCACCCTATGGCTCCCCAACAAGAGAAAACTGTGCCCAAAACCACCAAACATAGACTATTTCATTTCACCAGCTTTCCCCAAAAGAACAAGCTGCCAACCATGCAGACACATGATGCCAAGGAGGCTGGCCAAGGCAGAGCAGACTCACCGACTGGTAACTGCTGGCATCCACGTTGTCGGTGATGGTCTGACGCTCGCCCCTCTGGTTGATCTTCCTAAACCTCCGTCGGGACTGCCTGAGTGGGACTTCTCTTTGCAAGATGTTCTCCTCATTGTCTTTGGAGTTCTCCACCTGAAAAACATGTTCAGGCTCCTGGTTAAACATCCAGTTCTTCCATATCACCGAGAGCCGATTGAGCCGTAGGATGTTCATGGGGAAGGAACAAACATAAGCTCAGAGCAGTTAAAGTGTTCTTGAGCAAACGGCTCGGGACGTTTCAGAGAACCAGTGCTGCGTGTCT
The DNA here is from genome assembly GCA_002631895.1 of Agapornis roseicollis. NCBI lineage: Eukaryota > Metazoa > Chordata > Aves > Psittaciformes > Psittacidae > Agapornis > Agapornis roseicollis. The sequence goes on along the minus strand of NDXB01010961.1, from coordinate 12,067 downwards.
CGGAGCTACGTTATTACAATGAGCCGGAGGCCACAGCTTCCTTCCAGGAAACAGTTCTCTTTTTTTCAAAGCAAAAAAGCCCCACGTATCCTCTAAACAATGTCACTCACCAGCAGAAACCCTTCTGCACCCACACATGCCATGCAACGCGCCTTTGGCACTGCTCAGTTCAAGCCTATCTTCAACGCAAAAGTTACCATTTCCTTGTGTATTTGCAGCCTGGTAAAGGCACTGAATGATATCCTATTTTTATTGGGGTAACTTTTGAAAGTGTAACTTACTGCTGGTACCAGACACAGCCCAACAACTTGAAATATTCCACGTTGTTATAAGCAGCCATTTCACTATGGCATACAGACTTGTAATCACTTGCAGGCGATTGCAATAAATAACAGGGACTTGATTCATATCTTGATGTTAGATGTTATTTGTGACTAGCCATCAAAAATTAGGTAAATTTATCTCGTCAGTAAAAGCCAACATAAAACCATTTCATCTCACTGGTTACAACCCCCTTTTTTTTTTTTTTTTTCCTTCTATTAAAAGCAGTCTCATCCTTTCCCATTTCCTTCTGATGTTTTGGAAAAATATCTCCTAGCAGGAAACAGCACAGACACACAAATAGACTGCAGCCAGGCAAGGAGCTCTCTNTCTTTTTTTTGTTTTTTTCTTTTTTTTTTTTTTTTTTTTTCCTTCTATTAAAAGCAGTCTCATCCTTTCCCATTTCCTTCTGATGTTTTGGAAAAATATCTCCTAGCAGGAAACAGCACAGACACACAAATAGACTGCAGCCAGGCAAGGAGCTCTCTACAATGCATTTACTGCAAAGGAGTTTCTAATGTGCTCAGTGATTTATGGTTTTTAATTCCACACATGTACAAATTTCACTTGGAATCCTAAAGATAAGGCTTTAGTGCTGGAACAGGGGAAGCAGTTCTATGTGGCCTTATGCAGCCCTTACTCACATACTTGGGTAAATGATCTCAAATTTATAATGCAAAAGGTGTAAAGTAATGGAAACCAGAAAGACCTAACAGAAAGGAACAAGAAAGTAACCAAAACACCTGAACCATCACAAAAACAAGATCACATCTACTTTCTACAGCACTTGTTCCAAACAGCTAAGTCTGGCAGAGGTCAGAGAAAGGTGTGAGCAGCTCCGTTTGCCTGGTAGGTTATTTTTAATTCCTTAGAGAAAAGCATACATTGACAATATAGGTTAAAGCTACAATGGTTAAAAAGGAAGAGTGAATCTCACACCACTCTGTTGTCAAAAAAAGAAAGCAGAAAAGCAGAGTTCCCCCAGCAAGGGCCAACCACACTTTTCCCTAGAGTTTTACTATCAGTTTGTAAAAGCATGGGACAATGAGCAGACATCTAGTAGCAGAGCTGCTGCAAGTACAGGATGTAAAGAAACACCAGGCATGCAGGCAGACACAAAAATAAAGCAATACTTTTAAACAGGCCATTTGATATCATTTAAAAAGTGGTAAGATACTGGATATAGAAGCCCTTCCTCCCCTAGCATAAAATATGGATTTTAGTTAGCAATAAAGTTGCTCTCAAATTATACAGAATCACAGAATCACAGCCTGGTTTGGGTTGAAGGGACCTTAAAGCTCACCCAGCTCCAACCCCTGCCACGGGCAGGGACCCCTTCCTTCCACTGGAGCAGCTTGCTCCAAGCCCCTGTGTCCAACCTGGCCTTGAGCACTGCCAGGGATGGGGCAGCCACAGCTTCTCTGGGCACCCTGTGTCAGCGCCTCAGCACCCTCACAGGGAAGAGCTTCTGCCTAAGAGCTCAGCTCAGTCTCCCCTCTACATGTAATAAGAAGTCCCAATTAGCATCATAACTGTTTGTTTTCTAATCAAGGGTGTTTTATTAACACTGGCAGCAGCAGAATGCTTCCATACAGCCAGCTTCATGCACAGCACTTGCTGCCAGGTAAGAATCCCAGAGGATCCCAGGCCTGCCCTCAATTTCACTCTGCAGCCCCTGCCAGCAATGGAATATTTTCCACCTCCAAATATCTTGCTGCTCGTCTGAAATCTTACTTTTAGATCTGAAGAAGAAAATGGAAGCACCAAGGAACAACAGAGAGGACACTTCAGTACACTGAGATATGCTGCAATTCTGGGCCATCTTCTTAAGTGATAAATGAACCTATTATTAATTCAATAGATTGCTCATCCTCCAAAAATATGAGCTACAATGCCCATTCACACACTATCTGTTATCCTCATTAACTTAAGTTGACCACATTTTATGGCCTTTAAAATGGGTCAGTTCCCAGAGGATTCCTGCTACAAAACTGATTTACATTCAAAAACGAAAAGGAGGGGAGGGAAAAGAAGCAGAGAACTGTGGTTCCTTAACTACATTAAAGTAGCTAATTCTTTTGCTTGAAGATAAATATTCATTATGAAGCAACCTCATTAGTATGTTGCAAATTAAAAAGAGAAAATAAAAGGATTAAGATCAATTATTAAGAATTACTCAAGGAAATGAAACTCGGGCACACTTTGTGTTGGTGCAGATCATTAGCAAGGTGTCTGCCACCAAAATGATGCTTTTTTCTCACTCCATTTGAAGTCCTACCTAGAAAACTGACAATAGTACCTTTAGCTACAATTACCTGCAAAACATGAACACTGAAATAATGAAGAAACACCTTTCACTTTTAATTCCCTCATTTTCCTACAGAAAATGTAAGTTCCGCAAAAGGATTTAAGATACCCGCACTGGCATTTACCTGCAGTTATAGAAAATTCCAGATGTTTAAAATGGAGAGAACAGTGAGTTTGTCTCCAGGAACACCCAGCAGCACCCAACACTGCTGCCATGGCCAACATTGGCTTCTTCAGTGTGTTCCTCTGAAAACACTCATCAGTTTCTTAATGAAATATCTTCATAAGGCAGCTTCTCTCAGCACAAACACTGCACAGAAGCTGCTCTTTTATTTCCACCTTCCTGTATTATGACAATGGTGATAAGACCAAAGGAGGATGTAGGTATTTCCTAAGAATTCTGTATTATCACATGCTTTTGCCCATTCAATACGTAACTTGCAAACACAAGTGAGTCACCGGGCAGCACAGTGGAGAAAGCCACAGGCTTCCCATGTGCGTTTCCAACTGCAGCCGCCACGTGCAGCGGGAGCATCACCTTCTGCTTAGGTTTTGGAGGAATCAAAGACTGGTTTGGGTTGGGAGACCTTAAACATCATCCAGTTCCAACCCCTGCCATGGGGGGGAAGGGGGGGGGGCAAAAATGGGAGGCAGCAGTGGCAAACCGGAGTCTCCAGGGCATTCAGTGATGTGGCTGCACACATCATCACACAGGCAGTCCTATGGCATCCCTCAAGGCATAAATCTCTCCCCTAAAACTCCAGCTTTGAGAAAAGGCTGGATAATTGGGAATACACAAATGAACTATTTCAGTCCAGAGGACTGAGGAAGGCCTCTTGCACTCTTACCTGCGCTTACTTCATGACCTGGCAGAGCTTAAAGCATCTGCTGCAGCAAACAGCACGTTACTGATGCTAAACCATGAGCAAACGCAGGCTGATCCTGCATGGTGAGAACAGCACAAAGGATAGCAACATACCCAGCTATTCCCTGCCATCCACAGCTATTAGTGTGCTATCAAGAAAGTTAGTGCTCACAGAAGCTACTCAATGCATAAGAGACATCATCAAGTATTAGCTTTAGTGTTACTGTACCTAGATACATGGAAGCTGAATAAACAGCAGTTTGGAGATCTAAGCCTGCTCAACAGACAAGTGGCTTCTCACAACAGCAGTTTTTGTTCCAGCTTCATTAGCAACATCTCAGAAGATCAAGGTTGAAGGAGACCTTCCTGTGTTGCCCAGCAAATGGTGCAAGGTTGGTTTGTGCTATTATTCCAGCTGCTGACAGCACATGTACATCAACCTGGGAAGGGCTGAGTTACAAGTTGTAAGCACATATGAACTTGGCAGTATTAGGAAGTGCTGTGAAGAAGCACAGGGAAACCTGGACACAGAAAAGGTCAATGTCAACTAAGCTGAAAACCTTATCCTTCAAGCTTGTCTAAGCACTCTTCTGTTCCCTCTCCTCTTACCTTAAAGCTTTCATGCTCTGTGGAACTGCAAGGACTAGGAATAAGAGGGCCTTTCTGTCCCTACCAGACCCAGCACAGTCAGTAAATAGCAATGATAGGGGCTGTGGGTACAAATAAAATATTCCAGATAGCAGTCTATTGCCTGACTCTGGAATGCTCAATTCAGCCATAACTGATAGGCTTTTGAAACTCAAGTAAGCATAATTTCAGAAAGAATGACCTAATCATCATCATCATTTACCCATCTCGATTAAATTTACATAGCTATTGCTGTTACGATGGCAGCCATAGGTATAATTGAAATCAAGGCAATTCTGCTGCAATTTCACAGAACACTTTGCAATAAGCTTTCTGCTATAACCCAGAAAGAATTTGCTGAAACCAGCAATAGATTTAAATACATTTGGAAAAAAAAAAAACCATATCTGTCTTACCACAATCATTTCTGAAGGCTCCAATATGATACACTCGCATCCTCGCTTTCCTCCAGACTGCTTGCCAAAACTAGAGTAGGGTGGAAAAGAAGCAAACGAAAAAGAATGAGCTCAAAAGCCTGTTTTACCTTTTCAGTAATAAAAGCAATTGGCACTGATGAATGTCATAATATCCTTCAAAACAAAGAGAAACTGATGAAAAACTACTGTGTGAAATATTGTGACCAGCCAGTGCCATTATCATGCTCTTTTTCATTTACTCAGCACCTCTCATCTTACCTGCTATGTAAAGCCTGAATACAAAGAATGTTCTTTTGTACAGTCATTATTACTTGCAGACACCCAAAAGCACTTGCAGTGTGTTTGAGTGTTGACAAGAAAACATTAGTAAACTTTAATTAAGCATTACACAGCCTTAGCAAAACAAATACACATAAATTCTGAGAACTCCAAAGCACTTCTTTGCACACAGCATTGTTAATAAGCATTCCCTCAACCCTCCATCTTCCCACACAGGAGGACAGAGAACCTCTTCTCTAAAACCAAGCATTAACTGGTGATCACTGCCTTTACACTGCTACTTCTGCCACCACAAGGAGCCCATCACCGTGATGCATTCTGTTTAAGGAACATGAAAACAACATAAATGCAACAACATGTGATGGGCAGCATTAATACAATGATTAAGGAAAGAGGCTAAAAGCAATCTGATGTCCTTCAGCTGATCAGAACACACAAGACCAGAGATGACTTTAGGGAAATCCAATCTGGACATGGTATTATCCAAGTAGATCAACTGGTACAGGAATCACCAGTAAAAAAGACAGTGCTGGGGGGGTATCAGGAGTGTTACAGACAAACAACCTCTTAAATCACTTCATTTGTGACTACAGCAGCACCTGGAATTGAAAATGCCTGGCTTATCATAGGAAGCAAGTTTGTCTTCACTCCAGAGCTGTTAGCTGGAGTTAGGTGTGCTCAACCCACCGCATTCACTGAGCAAAAGTGATCCGATACAGATGTCAAAGAAAGAAAACCTCCTTGATTTAACAGCATCGCATCTGGATTAGCAGTTCAGTAGTTGTAGCTGCCGTGTTACAAATTCAGACCATCAACAGCAATCCTGTTTTAACATGTATTAGCAGGTGAAGTAACTGTATAATCAATTAACTCAAAGCAGAGATTAATGTGTAAATTAGAAGAAGGCTGAGACAAGTGCGGAGCCAAATCCTCAAGAAGTGGGTCAGCTCCATCTGTTTTCACTAAGGTTATGTTTGGAAAGTACATTTGAAACTTCAGCCACACAAACCATCTGAATTACACACATGGTCCTCTCGACAGCAAATACCCACTGAAACATGACCACTTTGTAGGGAACATTGACAGGACTCACGATCTAAAACTATGTGATAGGGCAGCATAAAACAACTCCTGTAGGATATGTGCATTTTCAGGAAAGGAACTTAAGCAACTGAACTGTAAAGTTGTGCAAGTGAAGAAGGGCCTGGGGAGACCTTAGAGCAGCTCCCAGTGCTTAAAGGGGCTACAAGAAAGCTGGAGAGGGGCTTTGGACAAGGGCCTGTAGGGACAGGACAAGGGGAATGGCTTTAACCTGCCCGAGGGGAGACTGAGATGAGCTCTTGGGCAGAAGCTCTTCCTTGCGAGGGTGCTGAGGCGCTGGCACAGGGTGACCAGAGAAGTTGTGGCTGCCCCATCCCTGGCAGTGCTCAAGGCCAGGATGTACCTTTCAGAGTGCTCTTCTTTGGTTCAGCTTAGGGTGCATTCAACATAAGAATATGGACTAGGTCATGAAGAAATTAAACCCCATGTTTCTAAAAGACATTGGGGATGTTCATTAAGAAGAATGTTAAAGATTGGTGTTTTCAAAGTGTGGTGGTGGTTACAGCTCAGGAAAACCCATTTGATGCCTCCTCTTTTGAGGGAGCTCTGTTGTGGTAGAATCGATAAAACATCCCATGATGCACACCAGGAAATAATTAAACTTGACCTATTGACTTGTAAATATGAGTAGTTTATTCCTTAGGCCTGGAAGGGTGGGTTTTGTCTTTGGAACCTAATCCTTTTCTGCGTGTTTGGTTGTTGCAAAGTGCTTGATGGACCAGAAATGATAGTGTCAAGAGCCTGACCTTTGCTACAAGCGGTCAGTGGGCTTTTCCTGGCATTCCTGTTTACTGCCATTACTTCATTAGCAAATGCTGCAGCATAAGCAGAGGGGAGCTTGACAGCAGCTGAATTCCAGGAATGTGCTTATGTAAAACAAAGCAAACAGAAAGCAAACCTCCCTCAACCTCCAGTAGTTTGATAAACTGTTGTTACATGAGGAAAATACTGTGCTTCAATGACCTTCAGTATGAGACGGCAGCTTTTCCCTAACCACTGGGGATACCACAATCAGTCATTTAGTTTGTTATAAAGCAATAATGACAATTTCTGTTATGAAAAGCTGCAAAACCTGAAACTTCCAGTTTTACCTAATTCCTTTAGAATTTTGTTTTGGGGGAAAAATCTCCTGTCTTCAGTTTTCTATTGGATGGAAGAGAATTGGAACAATTTAACTTGGGTAGGGTTTCTTTGCAGTTGCAAATGATACATTAGCACAATTATCTTTGGTTTTGGTGAAGAAATCGTAATGTGGAATTTCATTTCACCTCAAAGTTAGAGCTGAATTGAAAAGTGATATTCCTGAACTAAATTAACTCTTATACTAGTGGGATTAGTTCGGCCATCCTCTCTGGTGCATCGCAGATACACAAGACTGTCATGCCTGCATCACATGCCGGGTGGGAAAAACACGAAGGAAGGCACGGAAATGTTAGCTCTGATTTGCTCACTGTAGATGTGTGAAAATGCCGGTTTCTGTGTGAAACTTGTGCTGCTCTGGCCTGCTGTAGCATGGGGTGAGAATTTCAGTTGTTGTTGTGACTCCATGGCAATGATGGAACTTACGGATTTCCATAAGCACAATCAAAACTTGAGAGTTTAAACTGCTGTGTGCTCCTGTTAATTGCAGGGCTTTATCCTAACTGGATTGCACTGATAACTGCACAGCTGGAATGATCTGAAGCTTCACAGAACCACAGAATGATTTGGGTTGGAAGGGACCTTAAAGCTCATCCAGTTCCAACCCCCTGCCATGGGCAGCAACACCTTCCACTAGACCAGGTTGCTCCTCTTGATGTCATATATGAGATCTAAAAGAAAAGTGGGAAAACCTCACTGAGCTTTGGTGCTTTCAAGCAGAGAGTAGGAAAAATAATCCCATTAAGAATTTAAACCAATAGTGAAAGCATGAGGAAACATGAAACTAATGTAAATTAAGGTCTATTTACAACACAGCAAAAACGACGTCAACGGACATACTACCAGAGGTACAACCATGAAGATTTTAAACAACCCAACAATTAAAGCTTTGCTCAATCTGTGCATTTAATAATGTATTTTAATAAGGTCTCAAATTTAGCATCATTATTCTATAGCTTCCCCCCTACTGGAAGCCCAGGAAAGTCATGTTTCATAAAACAACATGACACTTTTCTTATTTATAATTTTATTGTAAGCTCCTGTCACTTAATATTCATCTGTTACATCTGCATCACTAATTTTCAGACACTCGCTCCCTGGCTTACAACACTGTCATAGGAAAAAAATGTCCTCCACATACCAAAGGCAGCTTTGTTTATCCTTGATTTATGGATGCTTCATTTGCAAGAAGCCTGGTTTTCCTTCTGATTCACTGCTATTCCTAATTAAAAATGCCTAAGCAATTGCATCACGTGAGACAGGAATGCAAGTCAAACTGGCATGGCATCACATACCAACCACTAATGGGCGTTCAGGCCACAGAAGCAGATGAAAGCTGCTTAAACGTCAAAGCCCAGAACTGCAAATAACACTGTTCTCAGCACCAGCCATTGCACCCACTTCATCTGTCCCTTTTCCACTGCGTCATTTGCTAATATAGGGGAAAAAAACCCTGTGACTGCAGACCCCAGCTCCAAAACCTTCATATTTGAAGATAAAAGCACCTGAGTACCCACTTGATTTTACTGACATGAGGGATGGATCAAAATTGATTAAAACTAAGCAAGCTACTTAGAAAAGCCTCCACCATAACGTATCTTTAACACAATAAAGGAGTTCTTCAAATAGGACGTATGCAAACACAGCTTTCTAAAGAGAAACGTTTAAAATTGCTTCATCTCCAGCTGTTAAGCAACCCCAGTATCTGGTGCTGAAATGCATCTGGAATTTCAAGACTGACAAATGTACAGAACAGCACTCAGATTTAACTGGAGAATTTCTCCATGATCAATATGTGAACTTGTTCACTGCTGGTGATGGTTTCTCATTCTGCAGTACTGAAAATACAGTACATGCTTTCAAGGTAAACACACAGCCTGTCCTAAAGAGTTTTCAACCTACAAACAGATGGAGGCTGTGACAGAATGCCTTCGTATTTGTTTGAACACTCATTAGCAGACATCTTCAAATCTGCAATATTCTACCACATCCTGAACCAGTATTTTCAGACATTTCACGCATCAAAGCCTTTGATGACCAGATGTCAGGCACTTGAAGAGCTGTTCTGTGTTTTTCAGGAGCTACAGAATCACAAAGTTGGTATCAATGACACACACAGTTATCTGCAATGGTGATGAAATGTCGATAGAGCTATCCGCAGTGATACTCGGTACTGCATTACATCTGGGACTGGGCTGGCACACTGATACTCCCTGTTTATCAGTCTAACAAACAAATGGGTTGCAATTTGTTGCAGATACTTTGAATATACTTGTCTCTCAGGCTGCTTTGAGGAGCATGAAGACAAACTGTACTTTTTTGCCACCATGACCTCATGCATCCCGCAGCCTGGCTGGATTTCTGCAATGCACAAAGCATCTCGCATGCAAGCGCACAGCTTGGCCTGAAGATACAAGCTGTATAAGAAATGGATGTGTTGTTCTGTTGGGTACTTGTCACAAGCCAGAGCTCCATTTGAAAAGCATTTTTCCTCTCCTCAAAGTTACCTCTTGAACAGTTGCTCCAGCAAACACCCGGGATATCTACTGCAATGTAGCTGCTGTAAAATCCAGGTACTGCTGAAGGTACTACACGGATATATTACGGATGGCTTGGAGCAGCCATTAGTATTATTAAACTTCAATCTAAATCCCCTAAAAATGTAATTTTACACTTAAATTCTTTGTCATTGGCTGGGAAGTAACGAAGAGGGGAAACCTATATAGCCATGTAACCACCAGAGACACAGCCCTGCTCACTGCCGATGGAGAGTGCAGAATCTTGGTCTATGAGTGTAACTGACACTGAAATCCTCATGGGAATAACCTGGCTTTCTGTGCATCTGCATGGAGATCTTAATTTCTTAGATTGAGCATCATCTGACACACTGGGCTGGGGAAAACCTCATGGATCCCTCACCGAGAATGCAATGACACAGCACAGAATCATCAGAAGCCCTTGTAACATCATCAACCCCTGCGCAGCCCCATAGGCACCCTGATCTGCAGAACAGAGTAAGGAGATGGGGATAAAAGCTTACACAAGCACAGAGCAAAAGCTTCAGCAAGTGCAGGTGGCAGGGTTTACACAATGCTACAGGCTGTGCAAGGCCTTTTTCAGAGTAACTTAAACATAAAAACACTACTTAACTCCATCAGAACAGGGTTAAAGGCAACCTGAAAGCACAAGATCACAGAAGGGTTTGTGTTGGAAGGGATCTTAAAGATCATTTATTTCCAACCCCCCTGGCTGAATACATGATACCAATTTCAACTAACGCTCAGCCATCAAGTCCATTTTCACATTAGCTCTCTGCAACAACAACATTGAGCAGGTTTATCTCTTAAGCTTAATGAAAGTTTTAATTGGGAATGATTCTGGAGGCTGCATGACATACTTCTCGGTTTATGGGCTGCATGCACAACATCCCTATACCAATTACTTTATACTCTGAACACGATGATGCTTTGAGGAAGCCTGTATCTTACCTACTGCCTTCTGGGAAGCTCTGCAGCTATTCCAGGCCGTGTTATTAAATAGACCCAGTAAAACTGTATTTTAGCTATATACAAAACTGCACATTACCCTTTGCTTCCAATTTCACATTTCTTGGACTTTTTTAGTTTAACCAATAAAGAAAACCTATTTCTGTGGTGCAATCGCATCCTTTGCAGCCTATACAACCTCTGTAGGGCAACTGTTGTAAGAGCTAAAGGAAATTACTGGGGGAGCAGGACGACAGACAAGATTTATCTGGTTATTTAGTTGTAATAGATTAAGTGCAGTCTTTCTTTACTCTTTTGGCTTCCTTAGAAGATTGTTCCATGTCAAAAGAGATGCTTTTAGTCTGCAATGCTTTCTCAGCCCTTACTCAATGGCTGCACCTCCAGTACAAGGAGCTGCACTTGGAGAGACCAGGACACACAGCCCCTCCTCACCAGTGCACTGCCTCTTCCCATCCACGCTCTCTTCTCCTCAGGGTATTTTCATCACAGCACCAGCCCTGCCAGAAGAATTTCAATAGCAACAGCCCTATCTGAATTAATTAGCTTTACAAAACACATTTATTGGGAGCATTCCCAAGCTGTTCGTTTACTTCCTGGCTGTCAGGCACTGCTACAAGTTACAGCCACCACTCAACAGAAATACCCAGGGAAAACAGCACCTCCGAGAGCCACAAATGCACTGAGCAGCCACGGCTTCTGATCCAGGGTATAAAGATCCATCCAGTCTTGATAAGCACAAGGGATGAAAACCTCAAGCTGTCTTTTTGAAAGCATTAGCTGCAAGAGCTTCCACATGTGAAACTAGCACACAAGAGTGTCCTTTGTCACACAAACAGCAAGAAAGGGAAGGTACTATTGTTCCAACAGGTATCACCATTCAGAACCTTACTGGCAAGTGCAAGTTGATCAGAAATGGTGTTTGCTGTATGCCAGCAGTGGGGTGGCACATGTTTGTATTTAGACCTCTGCAGCTTATGGAAGAAAAGCAATATTCCACACCACAGCCACTGGGACTCACGTCAGGATGGAGATGAGAATGAAGAGGAAGAGCTAAAGAAGCACTAAGACACAGCTTGGATACGGCAGGTACTGTCTGACAACAAAGTACTATTTAACAAAGTTGAATCTGGGAAGGAAGGATCAGTGAGAGAGAAAAGCCAACACACCTCTTACTGGCAGGAGCTGGGAATGCAGGAGCTCCGAGCTGCTGGTTTGCTTTGGCAGTGAATGGCACAGACTCAGAGCAACTTCCAGGAAACAGCAGGATAGGTTTTAGAAGTAAAACTGATCGGGCTTTAGATGATGTACTTGAGGTATGAATACATTTGAAAATGAAGTTACAGGCATCAAAATGTCAAGTTTTCTCAAATGCAAGAAACTGAAGTGGTGCAAATTGCAAGTCTTCAACCTGTGCCCTTACTATCATAGAATCCTAGAATAGTTAGGGTTGGAAAGGACCTTAAGATCATCCAGTTCCAACCCCC
>NDXB01010960.1:31596-46822 GCA_002631895.1 Agapornis roseicollis | reverse complement strand
AGGAGGGCCATGAAGATGATCAGGGGACTGGAGCATCTCCCATACAAAGACAGGCTGAGAAAGCTGGGGCTGTTGAGCCTGGAAAAGAGAAGGCTGCGTGGAGACCTCATAGCAGCCTTCCAGTATCTGCAGGGGGCCTATAGGGATGCTGGGGAGGGACTCTTCATTAGAGACTGTGGTGACAGGACAAGGGGCAATGGGTTCAAATTTAAAGAGGAGAGGTTTAGATTGGATATAAGGGAGAAATTTTTTGCTGTTAGGGTGGTGAGATGCTGGAACGGGTTGGCCAGGGATNAGTATCTGCAGGGGGCCTATAGGGATGCTGGGGAGGGACTCTTCATTAGAGACTGTGGTGACAGGACAAGGGGCAATGGGTTCAAATTTAAAGAGGAGAGGTTTAGATTGGATATAAGGGAGAAATTGTTTGCTGTTAGGGTGGTGAGATGCTGGAACGGGTTGGCCAGGGATGTTGTGAGTGCTCTATCCCTGACAGTGTTCAAGGCCAGGTTGGATGAAGCCTTGGGTGACATGGTTTAGTGTGAGGTGTCCCTGCTTATGGCAGGGGGTTTGGAACTAGATGACTTTAATGTCCCTTTCAACCCTAACTATTCTATGATTCTATGAAAGCTCCGCTGAGTTCTGTTGGCGCAGCATTAAGCTGTCAGACAAGATTGTCACCACAATGAAAGTACTGTAGGCCAGACTGTCCTGCACCTTTTCCCTAACCATAGAGCTAATTCCAGATTAAATGAGGAATATGAGGTGTGCGACAAATCAGTCTGTACTTAATCAGTATGAACTGTGATGTATTTTGGAAAAAAACATGCTCCTGTGAGGTCTCACCATATACAGTTAAAACCTCCAAGGAAAACAGTCAGATGGAAACACAAGAGTTAGGATAGTTTGTTTAAAAATAAAAATATTGGGATATTCTTTCTTTTTTTTTTTTCCCCCCACACTTTATCTTATTAGATGTAGACTGTATTAAATCAAAATGTTTTGGAATTTTGGGTTTTTTTTCACGTACAGTTTTGCTAACTGACTTTGAAAACTATTATTGAAAACTATTATTGAAAACTATTGAAAACTATTATTTGAAAACACAGAACCTCTCAGCAATCATAGAAAGAACTTGACTTTCAAAAAGATTGTAACTCTACTGTTACTACTTTCAAGCTGAACTTAGAAAATGCACAGATGATTGCAACTCACTTTTTAACTTGGGACCTTAAATTAAATGATAATTAAAGTCTGAATGTTTGTTATGAATGTATGACTTTACACACTACTTTTCTTGTCATTCTAAAGATGTTTAATTGAGAAAGCATGATCGTTAAACACAGAAAATGTGATTTTAATCTATAAAATCTACCTTTAAACTGCTGTTGTGGGGTAGTATGAAGTCTGAACTTTGTCATCAGTCATTTCCAGGGCAACAGAATATGATGATGTGAATTCAGAATTATGACTTCACCATAGGATCAAGCAGCAGAATATGGACAGTGATGGATGCTTATCTAAACACTTATAAAAACCAGGTATTAGCAGTAAAAGTGAAATGAGTCAATACGAAAGCAAAAGGCACATATTATACATGTCCCTCCATACAGCTGACAAAATGTCACGCCACTGGCCTGAAGGGACTTTATCAATTTCTCTGCATTGCTTTTTAGTCCAACACCTTCTTACTGTGTCAGGAAATGAGTATGCCAGTTACTTCTGATTGCAATGACTATGTGAAAGAATATCAATTATGAACTAAGCTGATCCACCAACTCTTTCATACTCAGCTGTTAACCTTGTGTTGGATGATAGTTTGGCTAGATTCAAGAAGTGTAACATACTGAAGACTTCCATAGTCTATGGTAAAATACCAGACTTTACTGCTTGGTTTATTTTTTCTTTTTTCTTTTTCCTCACCCTCCTTGCCTTTCAATTTCACTTTTTTTTAATTCCAATCACAAAATTTACTTTAAAATCTCACACTTTGGCCTTAGACACAAACATAGAGAATTTGTCTGTTCATGGCCTGCATAGGTGTATTCTTTGCTGAGTTAATAACTGGCTGGATGGAAGAGCCCAAAGAGCAGTGGTGAATGGTGTCACATCTATGTGGTGACTGGTTACTAGTGGTGTCCCCCAGGGCTCAGTGTTTGGGCTAGTGTTGTTTAATATCTTCACTGACAATCTGCATGAGGGATTGGGTGCACCTTCAGTAAATTTGTATATAACACCAAGTTGGGTGGGAGTGTTGATCTGTCTGAGGGTAGGAAGGCTTTGCAGAGGGATCTGGACAGGCTGGATTGATAAGACTGTGGTCAACGATATGAGGTTCAACAAGGCAAAATGCTGGGTCTGCTGGGTCCTGCACTTGGGACACAACAACCACATGCAATGCTACAGGCTGGAGGAAGAGTGTCTGGAAAGCTGCTGGCTGGAAAAGGATCTGGGGGTGCTGATCAACAGAGCTGAACACAAGCCAGCTTGTGCCCAGGCAGCCAGGAAGGCCAACAGCATCCTAGTCTGCATCAGCAGTAGTATGGCCAGCCAGGCCAGGGCAGTGATCATCCCCCTGTACTTGGCACTGGTGAGGCTGCACCTTGAATCCTGCATTCAGTTCTAGGCCCCTCACTACAAAAGAGACAGACATTGAGGTGCTAGAGCGGGTCCTGAAAAGAGCAGTGGAGCTGATGAAGGGCCTGGAGTACAAGTCTAATGAGGAATGACTCAGGGGAGACCTTATTGCTCTCTACAACTACCTGAAAGGAGATTGTAGGGAGATTGTAGTGAGGTAGGGGTCAGTCTCTTCTCCCAAGTAGCAAGTGATAGGACAAGAGATAATTGTTTCAAATTGCATCAGAAGATATTTAGATCTGATATTAGGAAAAATTTCTTCACTGAAAGGGTAGTCAGGCATTAGAATAGGCTGCTCAAGGAAGTGGTGACAATAAAGAACATGTCAGATAATTTTTTTTTATTTATTTATTTTCTGACAGCCAGAGGACATATTTTAAATCAGAAGGGGAGCAAACAAAAATCAGCAAGTAGCAAAAAAGATATGACAGGGTCCTCATTAAATAGCTAGCTCTGTGTTAAGTTATAAAGTGGATTCTTCAAGATTACATATGGCATTCCAAGGCTCAAGGTCCTAAAACCAGTAAGTGCTAGCCCAAATATGTGACTTAAAGGAAATATAATAGCAACAGAAAGAGCTGTCATAATCAACTATCTGAACCTCTTATATTGCACAGGCTATAGGACTTGGCTGAGGTAGTGCCACATTTACATTCATAACTACACTCCTGGACTATAGCAACTTGCCCATTAGATGCTTGGACTATGTTTGATTAGCTGGTCAGGAGAGTGGCCTTATTGGAGAGTGGCCTTCCTAGTCACAGGAAAGGTAATTAGGGCTTCTTTCCTCACTCCTTGCATTTCGTCCCATCAGCATGACAAGACACCCTATTGGAAAGCTGCCTTCTCTTTCCTACAGTACTTGCTGCATTCTGGCAGACATGGTGAATTTGGCAATCCCACCACCATCACCTTGGTCAGTTGTACAGCAAGATTTCTGCTTCCAGCAGGTGTTGTAAGAGTAGATGATGAGCTTGTCTGTGCAACCCAGATCTGTCAGCAGCTGAGCCCTCTATCTCTTACATCAATCCACACTAACATTTAAAAAGAGTACCTTCCAGCTTCTTGGATACCAGCATCTTCCTTGAGACTCTTCTTACTAAGGTTTAGACAGAGCACTGACTGTCATCAAAGTGGCTTAATCCTGTATCTCTTTGTCAATTAGAGATATAACACTAGGGGAATGAAGAGGTGCAGCACTCTGCTTGGCAGATGCTTCCCTGCATTTATGCACCACTCCCTGCAAATGTTAATAGCATGTCTTCTAATTCTAGGTAGAAAAATCTCTGAGGCATGTTAAGCTGTGAAAGGCCAACAGCCACATCATCTTTCAGTACATACGCATTTATTTGTGCACAGTTACATTTTGATTCCTAGTAGGTAGCTGGAGTTTCATGTAGGCCATGGGGATTTTGCATTTCTCTTACTTTTTAATCAAAACTTTATGAGCACCAAGTCAAATGCCAAACAGAAGTCAGTGGATCAATTTTATTTGCTTTATCAGCCAAACTTGGAGTCTGAGTCAAACAACTTTATCAAGTTACCATATGCAAGGCAACAGCTTAGTTCTCTGGCAGCAGAAATAGACCTTGACGTCAGTGTCAGTAACGTCTGCTTTAGAAATACACAAAGTACCCAACTGTTAATTAGAATCAGGAACCTAAATCCTTCATTGGGCCCAACTAGGTCAAGATGTACATCAATTTTCAAAGACAGAAAAAAACACAGTTTTTAATGAAGCAGGATGGTATGTTCATTGCCTTTACAGATCAAGTAACTTTGTAGGTATGTAACTTCAGACCCTCCCATTATTATTTCCACTGGTTACTTCAATTGAGAAAATTGCTTTTCAGTTTAATCGGCTGTTCCCATGTTGGCTTCTTAGCAGAGGAGTTTGTCCTGCTCTACACTGTGCTGCAAGGAGAGGCTGGTGACAGCCATGCCCCTCACCTCTGGCTTTTCCCCACTGCTTCAAGTACCTGTGTCCCTTCAGTGGCAGCGCAGGAACCAAGAAAGAGCCTTTGGGCACCACAGAAAAATCCATCACAAAACACTGTCACTCTTCTTTGCCACCTTGCATCTCTATGCCTCCATTTTTTAAAATACAAATTATTATTAAAAGTAGCCAGTTAAAAACCACAAAACTGAAGGGAAGCACAGCTTTGCTGAGTCCACAGCTGGATTGAAAATTCTGCAGTCAGCATCCTAGCAGAGAATAACAATTATTTTTCATTACAAGCCTGATGTTGACCACATCACCTTTTAAAAAACTCCCTTGTTAGTGGTTTCTCATGGAAATAAGAAACAATTCACTTCTGACCCAAGCTGCATTTCCCCAGGAAAGGTTGGAAATTAATTTGGCAAGATGATTTTGAGTTTTAGGACTTTGAAAGGACATATGTTTTTAATTTGGGAGAAAGTCTGGTATTTTTAAAGTTGTTTTTTGAAAGGGCTTATAGTTCCTCCAATGTGTTTCTTATTTGCTCTTCACAAAAATTACACTCAGACTTCTGGAACCCTTCACTGTTGCTGCTGGAGAGAGTTTAGCTCTGGGTATGTGTTTTTGCAAGTGATACAAACACCATAATGTGATCACAGGGTGTTCACAAAGATAGGACACTTGTCAGACATGCTATGTATGCATGATTGAGTAGGGCCAAAGGAGGAAACTGAACATCACTAACATCCAGCATTTAACTGAAACCTTTCCTATTGCTTGTTAAATGTTTCAAAGTTCTGAGGCTGTTCTTTTGCATTTCCACCCTAAACTTTCTCATAAAAGTGTCCTGTTTTGTTTTGCTCATTGATTTTTTTTTTTTTTTTTTTTTTTTGGTTGGTTGGATTTTTTTTAAGGTGAAATTTTTTTTTTTTTTTTTCGGTTGGTTGGATTTTTTTTAAGGTGAAATTTTTTTTTTTTTTTTTCGGTTGGTTGGATTTTTTTTAAGGTGAAATTTTTTTTTTTTTTTTTCGGTTGGTTGGATTTTTTTTAAGGTGAAATTTTTTTTTTTTTTTTTCGGTTGGTTGGATTTTTTTTAAGGTGAAATTTTTTTAATTTTTTTGGGGGGAGAGAGGGAAGAGGGTACTGGGGATAGTGGTAAGAAATAGCTTTCAGCACTCATCAGAATTTAGGTTTGCTTCTTGAACAGCTTATGTATTTGACCAAAAGAACAATCATGAATAAAGCTCTTTTTAAGCACTGTCAGAAACAAACCAAGAAAGCTTCCACAAAAAGCTACTTGAAATGCTTAACTTCTTAATAGCAACTCACCATTGTCATCTGCAGAGGTGACTACACTTTGGATGTGCAGCAGCCTAGGCATACAAGGACCTTCTGCAACAAGTCCTTCATCTCTTACACATGGTTTAAATATTTCAATTGCAGTTGTTGGAGGAGAAAGTGCTGGTTTTAAGAAGAACTAACCACGATTATCCTGATAAAAATACTGCGCAGCTAAAAATAAACCAGTAGTTTGGAGGAAGCAGCATATTGTAGTTTTATGGCTATGTTATAATGTTAAGAATGAAAGAGTGATTGCAGTCTTCTGGTCTCAGATCCAAAGTCTATTTAACCCCACACTGTCTCTGACAGTGGCAAAGCATGTGGGTGGGGAACACAACACATGCACAAGAAAAGAAAAGGGATCTTTTATCTTCTACCTTCTTCTAACTTAAATATTTTACTGCCTGGTTCTTGGTCACTTTTCAAAAATACTAGGGAAAAAAAAGAATTATTAGATGAAGAATAATGGACTGAAGCTTATGCTCTTAAAAATGAATGGGGGGTGTGTTGTTGGTGAATAAAGTCATGACTTTTTTGCAAAGTAAAACGATACAGCTTTAAGTAAAGTTTCAGATACACCCTGCAGGCATTTGAAAGAGGAAAAAAGTAAACAATAACATAGTTAGGGATAGATAGCATAGAGGCAATCAAATTCTGACCATCTCTTTCTGAAGAACTCATTACAGTTAGAGGGAAAATTTAATTTTTGGTTTTAAGCATATAAAGCTAGCCCCAAAAAATTAATTAATCCCATATTCATCACCTCCACAGCTTCACATTTCCTTGATACAAGTCCTGAAACACTCTAAAGGAAATGTTATGGCCTAGAATGTAGGATTAAGGGGTCTCTGAGCTGTAGCAATTTCACTTATTCCCTAAACACATTTGGGTAAATAGGCTGATGTATTTTCCCCCTTATATATTTCCCAAACACAATGTTTGTGTTTGACCCAAACTGTGTTCCCTTTTATGGTAACTATTACAGACCCTGTTTTTCAGGTCTGGGTGCAGAAATTTCAGGGATATTTAACTGCTTTCTAGTATGTTTTTATTGTAATGTAGTGTGCCCACATCATTGCAACAGTCAGCTTGATTGGCATTCCTCTTTTACTTAATCTTAATTTGCTTGATTGAATGTGTTTACTTCCATTGTAGTAATAAAAATAAAATAAAATCCAGACATTTGGAAATAAGCTGATAGAATGGATTCAAATTGAACTCCTATCTTCTAATCCTGCTTTTCAATTGGTGATCTTGCAATAAATGATCCTCTGATTTTGCATTCCAGTCAAACTAATCATAGAATCATAGAATAGTTAGGGTTGGAAACAACCTGAAGATCATCCAGTTCCAACACCCCTGCCATAAGCAGGGACACCTCACACTAAACCGTGCCACCCAAGGCTTCATCCAACCTGGCCTTGAACACTGCCGGGGATGGAGCACTCACAACCTCCCTGGCCAACCCATTCCAGCATCTCACCACCCTAACAGCAAACAATTTCTTCCTTAGATCCAATCTAAATGTCTCCTCTTTAGGTTTGAACCTGTTACCCCTTGTCCTGTCACCACAGTCCCTAATGAAGAGTCCTTCCCTAGCATCCCTATAGGCCCCCTGCAGATACTGGAAGGCTGCTAGGAGGTCTCCATGCAGCCTTCTCTTCTCCAGGCTGAACAGCCCCAACTCTCTCAGCCTGTCTTCATATGGGAGATGCTCCAGTCCCCTGATCATTCTCATGACCCTCCTCTGGAATTGTTACAACAGCTCAGAGTAATCTTGAATTCAGTTTTACAGCAAAACTTAAGATGGGCTTAAACTCATCAAGTGTTGACCAAGTTAATCTTGCAGGTTCTGACTAAATTTCTGAGGATAATTGAAAGCATGGCCCATAGTAGAAAAACCATAGAGGTTCTTTTAGTTATATGAATTCTCATGCATTTAAATTAAGCATACTGTGTTTGTTTAACTGACTTCAACAGAAAGGTTTATTTCTTGAAACAGTATTTGGAATAGTACTTAACATACTGTCTTCTGAGTAACCACTAGTGTGAATAAATGCTATTTTAGAGGTGAGAGTGTCTCTTAAACAATGCAAGTATGACAACATTGCAACTATATATGTCAGAATGACATTCATGGAGTGTCATTGTAAGTTAGGAAACGTCTCGTGTTGGTTGGAACAAAGTACACACACATATCGACACCGCAGCCCTCTTTGAATGGTTGGCGACTTACCAACAACAAATCCTGTGATTTGCATTTTAACTTTTCTTCTGAAGTTTGATAATGTTTAAGACTTTCTCTGCTGTCTCCCCTGTCTGCTCTCCATCTCTCTTTCCAGGGAGGACACACTAATTCTTTACCCTAGCTGGCAGAACTAGCACTTCCTGGTCAATTGTTCAGAATTTTATGTTTTGATGTTGTTTTCCACACTAAAGCACTTGAGTATGCAATGAGTCAAACCCAAGATGTAAATTATTTTCCAAGTTGCTGCATCTTTCTGTCTTGCTTAAGTAGTAGATCATATTTTCCTTACAAGAAAATTTGCCAATGAAGTATATGTCATGCATATTCACAGAACTTTGGTTAATGGCATCTTTAAAATTCAGACACTAAAATGGCAATGTCACAGAACAAATAAAGCCTCATGCTTGAGAGTGACACCTAAAAGACACCTAAAAGTCTTCTTTTGAACTCAGGAGATTCTGTGTGCCCTACATGTAGATACTGGTTTGAATATTTTGGCACTCCAGTTGTACAACTGGAGGACTTACTGATTTTGTAGGAAAACAGAAGGTTGAGCTCTAACAAAGTTCTAAACATTCTGTCAAGCAAGCCTTGACAGTTTCTTCAAAATTTAATCCATAGGTTGCTTGAATTGGTTCTTAACATTTCTTGGTTTGCATGTCATTGTCCCAGTGAGCGAGGCTGGATTGCCTCCTTCTCCCCTGAAGGCTTTTGTCCTCTTATTCCTCTTACTGGAAAAACCTTCATTTCCTGATTTCTGTTAGAGCTGCAAACAGCAGCTAGCTAAGGAAAATCAAATTTAAGACACCACAGCCAAACTAGAAAGTGCAGACTCTGAATAGAGCCTAGTAACTTAGCTTGTCACAGGCAACAAACAGGTATGACTTTCCAGATACAGTCAAGCACAAACAGCAGAGCAAACCAGGTTGCTTACCTGGGGTAAGAAACGAAGTCGTTAGGAAGAAAATGAAGGCTGTGACCTCCCCATGGCTAGCATCCTCTGCTTCCTCTGAGGACTGAGTGTTGAGTGCTCTTTTATATTTCTTTGGAGTCTGAGATATGATTCCTATACTGATACTGCAAACCAGGCATTAAGATCTGACTGTAGCTGCTGAGGGTCTGGGTGATTAGAAGTCATGGGTTAAGAAAGGATCTAGGTGATGCGAAATTTTAAGTTAAGTTATATTATAAATTCCATATTATACTACTTATAGGTTGTACTTTATGGATTCTGCTTGTAGAAACTTTGTGCCATTCTAATCATAATACCCTGGTAAAAATATAAAGCTTTAATTATAACTGCAATTTAGTGCTGCCATCATTCTGCCAAAGATCCCTAAAATCTGTCCCCTCAAGGCTGGATGACAGCATTGCCCACTTCAGGTTCTTGGAAGCTTCATTAATGCAAGCTTTCACCTCCCACAGTTATGTTTTTGGTATCTAGTTTAATTCCTCAGTGTGAAACCTCTGCAACTGATTTACCAGCTGGGACACATTTTCCCCATACATTTTAAGTGTATGTTAGAACATACACTTAAGCCAAAGGGAAAACATTACTCTTACTGGAGCATACGCGAAGGGCTGCTACCTGCACTGAGCCAGTATTTGTTATTCAGCAAAAGTACCACTATCTCAAGATAAAGTTTAAATGTACAACCTCTAACGTGCTTCACTCCTATCAGTGACAACCTGTGGAAGAGACAGACAGGAGGAGACACAAAAGCAGCAGTAACTTTCTGAGACTAATGTCCTGATTCTAATGCACTGAAGTTAGAATTATTATTGCAGCTTACCAGGGGTTTAAATAACAGGGTCTGCTTACCGCCCACATTCTCCCTTCCAGCTGCCAAGTTTCCCTTTAAACTGACAGGCTTGCAAAGCATTCCCAGAGATACAGTAGCTTTGCAGGAAGGTACAGAGACATGCTAGCAGGACAGTTCCACTCAACAAATGGAAATCCCTATGTGGACCACAGAAATATGCAATTTCATGGGGAGTTAAATGAAAGCAAATCTGAAAAACAAGGTTAGCTGCTCAAAACCTAGGCCTAGGAGAGAACGCTTAACCTTCTAAGCATCCTCTGCTACTAGTGGAAGGTGTCCCTGCCAGTGGCTGGTAGACTGGAACTAGATGATCCCTTGGAACTAGATGGTCCCTTCCAACCCAAACCAATCTATGATTCTTTTAGTTTACAGCATGTATGATTTCACACCATTTTAATCACCCCTGCCTCTGGCATTTCAATCTTGAGGAAGGTACCTTTACCTAGAATCACAGAATCAGCTTGGTTGGGAAAGATCCTGAAGACCATCAAGCCCAACCATTACCGCAGGACTGCCAAGACCACCACTAAACCATGTCCCTGAGGGCCTCAGCTATACAGTTTTTGAATACTTCCAGGGACAATGACTCCACCACTTCCCTGGGCAGCCTGTTTCACTGCCTGATCACCTTCTCTGTGAAGAAGTATCTCCTAGTATCCAATTTAAACCTCCCCTGGTGCAGCTTGAGGCCATTTTCTCTTGTCCTGTCGCTTGTTACTTGGGAGACCAACCCACACCTCACTACAACCTCCTCTCAGGTAGTTATAGAGAGCAATAAGGTCATCCCTGAGTCTTCTCTTCTCCAGCCTAAACACCTGCAGGTCCATCAGCTGTTCCCCACCACACTGATGCTCCAGGCTCTGCATCAGCTCCATTGCCCTTCTCTGGACCCACTCCACCACCTCACTTGTACAATGTATCTCTTGCAGTGAGGGGCCCAGAACTGAACACAGGATTCAAGATATGCTGCTGATACAGGTGAAGTAAAGGGGGGAAGTACAGAGGTGTTGTACAAGAAGGTTAGAGAAATTTGCTTACTTAGACAAAAGTCTTGTCTGTTGTGAATACCTATCACAGCTACTATTGATGAGGGAAAAAGAAGCAGACACCTGGCCCTGTTGATAAGGGGGAGAAGCAGATGGTCTATGGTCTGGACACCTGAGGGCATGTGTGAAGACCAAAAGGTGAAAAGTTTAAGAAGGGAAAGACTCATTTACTTCATCTTGAAGACCCCTATTCAGAGGAGGAAGACTCATTTACTTCATCCTGAAGGCCCCTATTCAGAGGAGGAAGACTCATTTACTTCCTCTCAAGACCCCTGCCCATGACCAGAAGGGGCACTGCGCAAGTGCAAAGGACCTTCTAGTTCATTCTAATACGAAGCGGGGGGGCAAGAAGTGGATCTCCTCCAGGCAAGTGCCCTGAGGCGCCTAGGATATCCGCTCCTCAGCCAGTTCTGCAGTCGAACAGACTGCCAAACTGATGCGCGGTTAGACTCCACAACTTAAAGTTGTAAAGTAGGCATGCTTTTTATTCAGCGCTGAGGTGCGTGGGGATAGCTCCTTCAAAGCATGCACACATCACTGTTGTTTCCCTCTACATTTATTCTCTAAGGTTATACATATTCGTAAGGTTACACAATCATAGAATCATAGAATAGTTAGGGTCGGAAACAACCTGAAGATCATCTAGTTCCAACACCCCTGCCATAACCAGGGACACCCCACACTAAACCATGTCACCCAAGGCTTCGTCCAACCTGGCCTTGAACACTGCCAGGGATGGAACACTCACAACCTCCCTGGCCAACCCATTCCAGCATCTTACCACCCTAACAGCAAAGAATTTCTTCCTTATATCCAATCTAAACCTCTCCTCTTTAGGTTTGAACCCGTTCCCCTTGTTCTGTCAGTATAGTCCCTAATGAAGAGACCCTCCCCAGCATTCATATAGGCCCCCTTCAGATACTGGAAGGCTGCTATGAGGTCTCCACACAGCCTTCTCTTCCCCAGGCTGAACAGCCCCAACTCTCTCAGCCTGTCTTCATATGGGATATTATCCATCTTCACTTCGTATTAGAATGAACTAGAAGGTCCTTTGCGCCTGCGCAGTGCCCCTTCTGGTCATGGGCAGGGTTCTCGAGATGAAGTAAACGAGTCTTTATCTTCTTAAACTTTTCACCTTTTGGTCTTCACGAATGCCCTCAGGTGTCCAGACCATAGACCATCTGCTTCTCCCCCTTATCCACAGGACCAGGCATCTGCTTCTTTTCCTTATCAATAGGGCCAGGCGTCTGCTTTTCCCCTCATCAATAGTAGGTGTGATAGGTACTTACAACAGACAAGACTTTCGTTTAAGCAAGCGAATTTCTCTAACCTTCTTGTACAACCCCTCTGTACGGTAGTATCACTACCAGGTAGCAGGGAATCTACTTGTTACCACGTGTTTCTCTTTTGGCCATAGAATTGTGCCTAGCATTTTAAGGGAGTGCCACTGGGCAGCAGCGTTCTGCCCCTGTCGCTCCTCATCAGCGGAGCAGCAGTGCTCCCACGCTGCCCCATTTCACCGGTGCCTGTGCAGCTGAATGGTTCGCAGCTTCTGGCTAATTCCACCCCTCGCCCTGTGCTCCGCGGTCGGAGCCGGGGTCGCTGATGCGGTGAGGCGCCCTTACAATGCCTGTCTGTGCCCACACTGCGGAACCGGGACTGGGACGAGCACGGGCCCCGTCTGAGTGATCTCACCGCCCCGCATTCCACAGCTCTGCCCTCCCTCCCTGGTCCTGCTGCGCTCCTCGGTGGCCCCGGGAGCTGCCAAGAAAGCGAGTTAGCCCCAGGCGGACACTCCGCGCCTACTCTCACTATCGGGGGCCTGTCCCGCCTGTAGTGCGGCTCCCTGTCCTCCCTGCCCATCATTTTCTTTCCTCCCAGGCAGGCAGAGGCACAGGCAGCCGCCTCCGTCTCCCTCCCCTTCTCCTCAGATGCCCTTTACTGCTGCTGCTGCAGGGTTATTATTACAGTGTGTGGCTGTTCCCTCCTTCCTCCTTCCTCCTCCCTCCCCGATCCCCGCCCCTCAGCGGTCGACCGCCGCCTGCGCGGGGGGACAGCTGCGGCCCGCCCCGTCGCTCCCCTCAGCCCCCTTCAACCGCCGGCTCTGCTCGGCCGGGCGCGGACTTTGCCCCGGCTCCCAGACGGCGAGGGGGAACGCGGAACTGCGGATTATTGCCGACTAAGCAGTCTGGTGCTGCAGCGGCGGTTTGGGGGAGGCGGGGGGAGCTTGTATGTGTAAGGAGGGAACGGGCGGGAGGGGGGAGAGCTGGCGGCCGGCCAGCTGCCATCAGAATTAGCTCATTGTTCAATATAACCAGAGCTGGCAACCAAACCCCAGCCTGGGGGGGGAGGGGAAGGGGAAGAGGAAGACAGAGACAGAGACAGAGATTTTCCCCCAGCCACCCCCACCCCTTTTTCTTTTTTTCTCCTAGGCTGCACTTTAGAAGAGGTGCAGTCATTCTTCCCCACACCCCCTACCCTCTCTCCACTCCCCCAACTATAAATTCCCTTCTGTAGGATGCTGCCCTTTTTTAATCCACATTTGTTTCAGATCATGTAGAAAGGACAAAGTGAGCAGGGAGCGGGGGCTTTTGTCTGTAAGTATATCCAATTCCAATACACAATCTTTTTTTTTTTTTTTAAATTATTATTAATCCTTTCTTTCTTTGTCTCTGTTTCTTTTAATTTTCTTTTGCACTTAGCTGGACTTTGCTGCAGCTTGCCTTTCCCCTCCCTCGGTGCACATTTCCAAACAAGCTTTCTTAAAGAAGATGAGAAAACGTGCAGCATATGTATTTAACTCGTTGTCTTTATGCTTTTAGGATGGATTTCTAGGGTGGGCATTTTTCTGCACACATAAAATGGGAGATGAGAAGTGTTTTGTTTTTTTGTTTAGTTGGTTTTGTTTCATTTTGTTTGAAGGGTTTCCTTTTCCTCGCTTTTGCACTCCACGAACACCAAAATGCGTTTTTGAACCTAATGCATTTGGCTTTTTTAGCATGCATGCAAGACTCTAGGATTGGTTTTTAATCTCTCTTCTTCTCCTTTGTAAAACGAATCTCCCTCTTCTCCGCCCTGACACTGGATTCCTCTCAGGCTGCTGGGGTTTATTTTTAGAAAGCAGTCATTCTTGCAACAGCCTTTTGCATTTTTGCGTGTACAGCAGTTAAATTTTGGGTAGTTCTTTTGAGGAAAAAGAAAAAATAATCAAAACCAACTGTGTTTTGGTGAATGTTTAGTGTTGTGCTTTTTTTCAAACATCTCTGTGTGCATTTATAGATGAGAGTTTGCAATTTTAAATACAATATGTATGTACGTATTCGTAAGTAAACATATGACTCATACCTAACCACATTTCATATATACACACTGTAGGTAAGACATGGATAATCAGTAAGGGATAACTTTAGTTTTTGTCAGTATGTGAAAAATGATGAAAGAGGTATGCTACAAATTTGGTCAGTTAAGACAGTTGTGATTTAAGATATCATTTAAATGAGGAAGAACCAACTTTTTTTTTTTTTTTTTTGTATTTCTCTTCTGCCTATTTAAAATAGTGGGGTGTGTGGGATAAGGAGGGAGAGAAAAACGGAGGTTATGTAATGCANTTTTTTTAAAAGGAGGAAAAACAATTTTTTTTTTTTTTTTTTTGTATTTCTCTTCTGCCTATTTAAAATAGTGGGGTGTGTGGGATAAGGAGGGAGAGAAAAACGGAGGTTATGTAATGCAGTGCCATTCCAAAAATACCTACTCACTGGGCCATTACGTTGTGAAAGCCTGACACTATTATACTTGTTTTGTCATTGCAAAAAAGCACACTTTGGAGTATGCCTGGGAACAATGGACCACCTTTACAGTAAGCACAGGGTGAGGAGGTTTTGTCTTTTTGTCTGATTTTTGGGTATGTTAACCGTTAGGTGTAGGGCTTTTCAGAGATCTGCCAAGCTCTTAAGAATAGCATACAGTTCTGGAAATCCAGATACCAGGGATTTCTTTGTCTTGTATTTAAGCCTACAGACCACTGAAGTGCAGAGACACATGATATATAAGCACACATGTGGTTAGAATAATTTGCATGACTTAAATCTTACCCACTGAAGCTTATACTTGGCTCACCCACTGTTACATTGGCAAAAAAAAAAACAAAACCAACCTATTAAATATTGCAACAGTTGGAATTACTTTTTTTTTTTTC
>NDXB01010960.1:0-27342 GCA_002631895.1 Agapornis roseicollis | reverse complement strand
AAAGAGAAAAGAAAACCTTCCTTTTTTTAAAAAAAAAAAAAAAATCACCGTCCATTTTTTTTTTTTTTTCCTTTTTTTTTTTTTTTCAGTTCATAGGGAAATACATAACATTACTTAAGTTAGTTGAAGATATTTATGAAGCAAAGCTTATATTTAAGATTTTGTCCTAGTTTAGCCATTGCAAACCTTTTTCCAATGAGTCATATGCTATCTTTACACATTCTGTAATATTCTGTGCCTATAAAATAACTTCACTTTATTTGGAATAGCCATTCCTAACTTTAGGATTATCTGTGGAGAACAGAGTCTCATATTGGTCTGACAGGGCCAGGCATTGTTTGAGCCTTTTATATGCTCTGAGGAATAAGAAGAACTAGTTAGTAGGATGAAACATGATGTCCTTCTTTGTTTATTTTTGAGACTGGTACTGAAACTGGAATCTCCTTTAGGATATTTGAGAACTACTCTAGATTATGTTAGATCCTCTTCTGTCCATGTGTAGTCATGGGCAGAATTTAGTCTAGAGAAATAATTGAGAGGGATGAAAGCTAAGCAGGAATGTGTACATTGTTCTTTTTTTATTATGCTTATATACTGTGCATGAAGAATACTTTGGATGAAGTTTGCTCAATGCTACTTGGATACTGAAAATTTAGGGTGAGTTAAAAGCCTTTCCAGCTTAGACAATAAATAAGCAGAAATACTTCTGACAAGTCAGATATCCAACTGCACAGAAAAAAACCCATCTTTATTTGATTCTGACCAGAAAAATTTGAAGGTCAAGCCATTTTTTGTCCAAAGCTGTAGATACTGTGGATATTTCAGTGGTACAGTTCATATACATGTTAAAAGACAAAAGCTCTCTATATGTGTGTTTATACCCAGTCACAGACATGCTTGTTCTGGATGCTAAAATTCTATAAATAAGCACCAGCATACTTTATCTGAACAGAGCTGTGTTGACACATGGGATTGGAGGTCTATGTAATGCTTTGGCCACAGCAAAACTTTAATGAGCTTTTCTCACAAAATCTGAAACCTTCAAAAATCAGAAGTAAGAATTAAACTACACCTTGTAATGCTACAGTCATGACATTGGTCACTGGGATCTCAAAACAATCTTTTCTCTTTCTTTTTTTTTTTCCTATCAGAAGGCTGCTTTCCCACAACTGATCCCTGTGTGTATGACTAAAGGGAGGGGAGAGGGACTACACTTAATAGCCCTAGAATAACTTAATTAACATAATTCTGTTGCCATCATTGACTGGGACAGGATATTTCAATAAAAATATTTTTGAATATTTGTATTTTGTTTTTATTTCAAATATTTATTCACCTCATTAAACCAAACTGGTTGAGGGTGCAATCTGGAAAGGTGCAAAAATATTCTTTTCAAATGTTTGATGTAGAATAATACTATGAATCACTGAGTGTTACATAAAATTCAATTTAGACTGCTGGTCTGGCAAATTCAGAGTAGCACTACTGAATGAAACCCTATGTAGATGTTCCTGGCAGGACTCCTGATATTTCCTTCTGCAAATATGGCTTCAAAACCCCCACCAAGTTCCCCCCACCTCCCAAAGAAACCCACCAAAAAAACCCCTCAAAGCCACCCAAAATGTCAAACCAACATCAGAATGGGTGGTGTTTTCTCATACTTCAGGAAGGAATGTTTCTGGATTAATTTTGTTGACACTAACCTTATTGTCTGTTTACTAGCATAGCATACCTGTGTGGGACTACAGTGAAAAAAGTTGAGAGATCACCAAAGGTGGTATAAGCCTCAGCTTGATATGTCCTGGGTTTTTCCAGCACTGATGTGTAGAAGGCACACATTGGTATTGTAGAGCTACTCAGAAGATTAAGCTAGAGGAGAACAAATTTTCTTTGTTATAACATGACTATAACTGTGATAATATCTCTGTCATTGAAGAGTGTGAGTTTAAATAACTCTGTTCCTGCTGGCAGAAGAAAATCCTATGGAAATACTGGTAAACGTCCTTACCCTTAGTTTCTCAGCTAAGTAATCATATAAGGCAATGTGAACAAAACCCAGAAACAGTACTTGGCAGGAATAGTTGTTTTCCTGTGTGTCTCCTTGTTAGATGAGTTCAAGAACCCACAGATACTTTATTACTTTCAGCCTGCAGAACATACATGATATAGTTTGTGGTATTGTATTTGGAGTAGCAATTGAGCTACATTAAGTGATTGTAGATGCTGGTAATATGATGACCGCAGATGAATGTTCCATAATGCTTTCAGGCACCCATTACAATGTCATCAGCTGTGGTCATTACATCCCTTTTAATGAGGTAAGTACTGGCTGTGCAGTGTGGATTTGTCTCCCATTTCCAAGAATACTGCTGGTGCTTCTCATACTTGCCTGAAATATACCAGTTGGGCAAGAGGCGGGCATCTCATGGGGGGAAAGGCTTTCCTGGATGGGCTCTGCAGGAAAGCAGTCAGGAAAGGCAGTGGGCTTGTCACCACTTGGAGAGCAGCATCGCTTGTTGGATTTCTTGTCATCTTTCTGGTATGTGTGTGAGATTTAAACAAAATTAAACAAACAATACAGTTTTAGTCCAAAGCAGTGTACTAAGACTACTGTAAGTTACAATATTCAGGTTATTAACCTAGAAAATTTATAGGAAATTAAAAAATGAAATGTGTTTTGCAAGTGAGCCTGGTGTATACATTTTGTATACCCCAAAACATGAAAGCAGGGAACTGGGAAAGCACACAGAAGAAATATTCTGGGCTGTCTCTGTTTTTGTT
Organism: Agapornis roseicollis; assembly: GCA_002631895.1. Lineage (NCBI taxonomy): Eukaryota > Metazoa > Chordata > Aves > Psittaciformes > Psittacidae > Agapornis > Agapornis roseicollis. Next base: position 24,561 of record NDXB01010960.1, on the reverse strand, counting down.
CTTTCTTCAGGATTCACCTACTGGCCACTCTCCCTGCTTTAAGACCAAAACTTGGTGAAGTGAGGAGACTGACTAAATGGATATTTTGGTCAGCCTCTGACCATGTCTCTTTGCTTCCTTCTCTATTGCTCCAGTAATATGTCAGTGTTGGGTATGAAACTACTGAAGAACTTAACTGTGCAGCCTGTGGTCCTGAATTTTGCTCCCACTCTGTGTGTTCACGTGACTTTGTAACAAGAGGCTTGTTTTGCAGTTGCAATTAGGAGTAGACACAAATAGTTACTAATTAAACTGTTCATTACCTTATTGCATTTGAAGAGCAAATTGCAAAATCCTATGTAACTGAAAACTCCTTAATTCTCAGGCTTATTATGGTTGTCTTTCTGTGTGTGCATGCTAAGTAACAACAAAAGCTACCATTGCAGTGCAGTGGGAAACAAAATGAAGTAGGAAAGGTGGTGGGTTGCGCTGGGTGTTGAATTTGGTTTTCTGCAGAGCTTGTTCGGTTATTTTGATTTCTGCAATGTTTCACAATTTCATATGCATGCACTGAAATTTACTGGTGAAATAAAGTAGTTTGTATGCATTTGATAGGTTTATGGGGTTTTCCATAGATCATGTTTCTTATTCTTGTTCTGGAATAGTAGCATTTCTTTTCCTTTCAAGGAGTGTGATACACTGCTAATGAATATCTTTGTTAAATTCATTAATTCAGTGAGAAGTTGTATGAGCTTTTTTGACAGCGTTCACAATGTACCACTTGATTTCCTTTTACTCTTCACATGCATGGTAAATAGTTTTGCAACGGTTCAGCATATTAATGAAGTAAAAAACCATCATGAGAGCACTTGTAGCACACAAGCAAGATTCATTCTCAGTAGTGCAGAAAAGTGCAAATTGATCACTCTGCTTAAAAATTGGATTACACTCAGCTGATGTGGGGATGATTTCTCTCCAGGGGAAAAGGAAGTGTCTTCTATGAATAACCTCATTCAACCATGTTTGCCAGAAGACAGGTAAAGTCTCTTGAGGATTCTTACCACCTAAAGGACTTGGCAGAAGTGAACCAACTATATATTCAAGCTAGATTAACTTGTTTTTTTCTCCTCCTCAACACCATACTTGCTCAGTTTCAGAGGCTAGTAGATACATAATTGACTTGGAAAAATGTGCCTGATCCAAGTGCTTAGCATTAACCAGCGTCCTTTCCTGCAGCAAGGGGCTGCGTAGTAGATACCGTTAGTCATAAAAGCATATTTTAGCACAGTTTTCTTATACGTGTCATGGAACACTGTAAGTACATACATAAAAGATGCAATGTATACTTAGATAGTATGGATGAGGACAGGAGTGAAAAGCTGGTAGCAGATGAGGAGACTACATAGGAGCAGACACTTCAGTGTAACTTGGATCATAGATGCTTTAAGAACAATGAAAGAAATAATGGATGAAGGTGGGCTTATATGAGAAGTTTTGTACTTAAAATCTACAAAAACAACTTCCAACATCACTTCTATATGTTGTGTGGAGAAGGAGCAGATGACATCCTATTCTGTGAGACTGATAAAAATTAAAGAAGTGATAAACAAGGACTGCAAAAACCCCCTAATGAATAAACTTGCTAATTCATGTGCAGCATGGAAAGGGGAATGCAAGAAAAAGCATACTTGTCTCATTTAGGCTTTTTTCATCTCTATGTGGTTGTGAGTTTGAGTCATCATGTGGGGAGGAATAAAAAGTAGCAGTAATATCTTCCCCATGAAAAATCAGAGCCATCAACAGATGCTGATACACAAAAGTCAAAACCAAGTTCAGGTGCGTAGTTTTCCTGCCATGTCCTGATACACTGCCATATATTAAATATTACCGTAATAACAGCTTAAGCATACCTCACAAAGGTGAGCCACTTGGAGCAATCCCAGCCAGGAGGAGAACGATTGTATAAATCTTCATCAGTTCTCTTAAATAATTTATCTACCTTCATTTGCTGTGTGGTGTTATCCAAGTGAAATGATTGTAAATAATCCTTCTCATGCCTGGCCACCCTCCCAATTTTTGAACGTCACTGCATGAATGTGGAAAGCAGAATAGGTAGAAGTATCTGCTGCCCTGACAGTGTGCTGAAGACACAGACAGGTTATTTGGGATAACTGTCACTGTAGCTCAACCAGAGGCTCAGATTTGTGATGGGACAGCCACACAAAAAAAAAAGCAAAGTCACAAAATTGGCACACCTGCCAAACCACATGTTCACAGTATTTTTGAATAATTAAACCAAGGTAATTAAGTTGCATTTTAACTTGAGCAAGTTGTGGTTTCTGATGTTTCAGTAGGGAAATCTTTGCTGAGCCTATTGCAGAGTCAGCCCATCACAACAGCATTTGATCATGAGTACAGCTTCTTAAAGATACCAGATGTTCATCAGAACTTCAATGGCTCTTTGAAATAGGGAGCCATAATGAGCAGTCGATGTAGCCTGTCTTTGGCCTATCCAGAAGAATCACAGGCCAAGGCAGACTGATAGCAGACTGCCACCCAGCCAAATTTGAGTAGCAGCAACCATTCAGCTCACAGTTCCTGTATATATTAAATCCTGTGTACTGGGTTTGGAATGGAGTGGACATTATCATTATATGTTTAAAAATGTTCCCCAAACAGTGTTAAACCACTGCAGATGGGAGTGTTAGTTTGCCAGTTGCACTGAAGTAAATATATTGATCCTAGCACAAACTCCTTCCAGTTTTGTTTAAAATGAGTTAGCTTTTTTAGCAGAATCATTTAGTTGGTCTTCAGGCACTAGTGCAGTAAAATTTTCTGCTTATGCCTCTGGATTGTGATGGTGGATAACTGGTTACAAAGAGAACTTTTTGCTGGAGTGGGAGGCATTTGGGGGATAGAGATACATAGGATGTCCTGGGAAAGAACCTACAGTTCTAGCTGGTAACTAAGAAACTTTTTAAAACAATTGAACAATTATAACTGTTTCCACTTAAAAGGCAACTATGTTATATTTTACTTCAAAAGGAAGTACATTGGGGCTTCATTTCAAAGAAATTCTTCTAGACACTCCTGGTGATGCTGAGACCAGCTTCAAAGGAAGTAATTACAACTTTTCCTTTATGTCCTGTAATACCATTGATTTATGTCATTGCAACACAGAGCACTGGTGGTGAAAAATTTCTGAAGTATTTCAAAGAAATATAGGTATACAGCTCTATTTCTTTGTCCAGCTATACAGCCCATTTCCAGGAGAGCGTTGTGGAAGAGCAATTCTGGATGAGGCACTACAGACACAAAGGGCTACCAGACCTCACAACAGCCCAAGCACAGTCTTAGTGCTGCAGAGAGGGAAAGCATGTCCCTTTCTTTCATTCTCTTTAGCAGAAACCTGTATTATTTTACTCCACTGTTCCTCAGCACATGGACATCTCTGTCTGCCATTAGACTGCTAATCCATACAGTAAAGCTTTTGGGTTTTATTTTGTTTTTCTTTTCTGCTCTCCTAAGTAGGGTAGTGCAGAATTACTGGAGATGGTCAGAATTGGTGCTTGTCATCATTTCCTTTTTGTTTTCATTCTCCTTCCCCACCCCAAATTGGTTTATATAATGAAGAAGTTATTTGAAACTTCTGAAAAGGTGGCCGCTGATCTTCTCAGGGCAGTTGGTCTTCCTCTTGTATTTTGGAAATCTAGACTGCAGTTGAATTTAATTCCTGTAAGTCCTGAATGAGACTTGAGGAATTTATCTGTCTTCCACATGGAAAAAACAATAGCAGAAAAGGTAACTCTGGGGTCTTCCTTGCTGTTTTCTTAAGTATAATAACCTGGGGGATGCTCAACAGGAATTTGTTCATTTTATTAATTTTGCATGCCTTAAATTTCTGTGGTTTTTCTTTTAATTTTGTTTCTTTTTCTTTTGATGGATATGTCTGAATATTTGAAAGATGCTGCTAGTGAGTAGGAATGAAGAGTGGGTAGCAAGAATTTTATCATTTTAATGTGACTGATAAGGTTGGTTCAGTTCAGGTCTGTTCAAATTATTTTATGTATCTGGTTTAAATCTGGGTAAAACTTTGTCCTCTCCTACTATTGCTGTTACAGAGAATATGGCTTAAAATGGAGTCTTGAAATGCTGGTTAAACAGAGCCTTTGCTAGCAATAAAGTGTCTTGGTTTTTTGGGCAGAGGGGAAAAGAAGGGTCTACTGTAGAAATTTTTCTGGTTTAGTAACAGTAAGTAGTTCTGTAAGATCCAGAAAGAGACAGTAAATACTCTATTTACTCTATTTAGGCATTTCTTTTTCTCCACCTTAGTTTTTTCTGATTTTTAATCTCAGTTTTTATTTATATGGTTTCAAGAGAACAGAAGCTAAATAAGTGAAAACATATTCTTTGTAGATCATAATTCCCTATTCCAAATTGTCCTTGATGTTTCAGGCAGAATTGCTTGCTGTTGTAGAACTGTTTCAGATAGCATTTCCCAAATCAGTGGATTTCTTTTCCACCTGACTTCTGAAGGTGGGAGTGAATGGGTATGTGTATCGCATGCTCTGCCAGGAAGGAAGGCTTCCAAGGATGATAATGCTGCCAGTTGGATGTTTAGAAGTGATCCACTCTGATAATTTATGGATGAAATTTACTGGCTTATTTTTTTCCTAATGATTATCAAATACTGAGACTATCCATCTGAGTCATCAGATGGCTCTAATCCATCATATAGACTTGCAGTAACTTTAGTATTCAGTCCATCCTAAAGTACAGTAATACTGTTCTGAATCTGCATGCTTTCATTTCTTAAGCCAAGCTTGTATCCTCATAACAGTCACACAGGAAGTACTAAGAAATGAAAATATGGTGTGTGTCAATGGAAGCATTTATTTAGAAGTGTTTACTTCATGCAAACAGCTGGAATGTTGTAAGCCTTACATCCTGCTCTGCAATGGAGCATTTCTTTCCACTTTTTCTCTCTGTAGCTCATTTTGCAACTTTAATATAAATTGTTCTGAGCAGCAGTAATTGGCTAAAAGTTCATGCTGTGTTTTTCTAATGCCCTAGTTACCAGTAGATTTGAATATCTAAGTAGTTTCTGTATTTTGTGAAGCACGTACCATGACAAGTCATCCTCTGTTTTTTTGTTTGTTTTGTGGTTTTTTTTGTCTGTTTTTTCTCCTGGTGAATTGCAGTAAGTCCTGAGTGGACATCTTCTTTCCATTCCAGAATCTTTCTCCACTTAGCCAGGATCCAGACCATGGTTCCCCAGCCTTTCAGTGTTGCTCACAAAGCAGATACTTAAAAGTCCTTTGGCGGCCCATTCAGGACTTTAGTAAAATTATATTAGAACAGTTACTGCTGTGGAGCAGATCCACATGTTTACTATCTACTGATATTGGCCACAGTAGTTGTTTTTTAAGAGATACTGAGAAAATAGGATGTTACTGTGTTCTGTTTTGTTGTTTGTTTTTTTTTTTTCCCCACAGAAAATTACTGTGAAAGATAGCTGGTGTGTTTTGTATATCTTTTCACTGTCATAAAGGTGTGCTTTGGTGTCTGTTTTTTTGTTTGTGTGGTTGGTTGGTCAATTGGTTGTTTTTTCCCCCTGGAGCGTAGTTGTGAGTGCATCTTATAATTTAAACATTTTTCCTCTTACACCATTTCCAAAATCCACCCCCAAACTGCAGTCCCTCTAAAATATTTAGAATTTAAGTTAAGTATCCTTTAATTGCCATTTAATTGCAGGTGCTTATTTTATTCCTATTAAATTACTAGTAAGGATGACAAGGCCTACAGGCTAATCAGAGTACATCTCAGATTCCATGCAAAATACAGCAGCTTATATTCATCGTAATGAATAATACTTTATTCTGATGCTAATTGTGTCTTTCTATAGGAAAATGCACATTTTTGTATGCTTTGCTGTTTCGAGCTGAACTGCTATCACCATTTCCCATGATAACTTTTCATATGAAATTATAACTACACAGTAAAATCAAACCATAGTTGCAGGATGGGTAATCAGTGATTATAAACAGCAACAAGAGAGCTCAGGTGTTACTTGGTATCTTTTATTCAGGTGTCTCAAATGTTAAATGTGAACATTAACTGATGAGTAATTAATGTGCTGCTATGTCAACCATACCCGGACAGCTTAACTGTCCTGTCTGAGTTGATACAGTAATCTAAAATACACAATAAAACCTGATGCTTTAATCAGTAGAAAGCACCATGATCTGTACTGCAGAAAATCTTGGGAGAATATATCAAAAAAGGCACTGCCTTAGGCTATGTGTTTTCAATTTTCTACTTTATAGTAGAGTTCAGGATTTTCTCTTGGAGAGATGATTCAAATTTTTCTAAGATACATATAGTACAGTTGTGACAATAGTCAACACACAGATCCACAGAAATGGAAGCATTTCTCAGATTTCAACATCAATACTATAGTAAGCAGGTAAGTAAAGCTGGTCCACCAGCAATTTAAGTGACAGGGCACAAGTTTTGATTCCCAAAGTACAAACAAATTTGAGTGGTGTGATTTATAATGCTGAGCTCAAAGCACTGAGAGTTTGACATTCATGCATTATGCAGCATTCAAGTCACAAAACTCCAAAGACCTAGGAGGAAAATCGAGCATGGAAATGAATTTAAGATCTGCATTATTGTGTATAACTTGGACCTTCAGCAAAACACGTCAGTGTTTCATGAGAAAGAGATGAAGAAATGCTCTAATCTTCATCCAGAAGTTGAGGAAATGGGGCACAGAAGGTTTCCAGCTCAGATTCACCTTAACTGAATTGGCCTGGCAAACATTCACCCTAAGTTCCCACTGTAGTCAGTGGCCAGCTTTGAATCTTACCTGTTTTCAATAGGAATATTGTTCCATAGCAGTCATAGGCAGTACCTTAACCATTAAATCCTGCTGCCAGTTATTTTACAGTATGCCTTTTATAACATGTTAGAATTCCTTTGATGTCTAAAATACAGGGTGCTAACACAGAATTATAGCTGTGTCAATGATCTTAGAAAATAGTAAGTTCTAGTTCCCAGCTCATTGTGAAAGGATTATCAAAGGTGTGTTGCCCTTGTCTCCTGCAGTCATCAGCAAAGGTGAGAAACTTCATTAATCTTTTGCCAGAGACTTCTTGCAGAAGAGAATAGGCATGTGGTATAACAATATCCTCAGTAAGTTTATTAATATTAATTAATATTAATAAGAATTTCTTAAAGAGATTTAAAAAGAAAATTAAAAAAAAATCCTATAGCCCTTTAAAAAACCCTGTTAAATGCAGATTGCCATAAACAATCCTATAGTTGAAATATACATAGTTGAAACCCCATAGGAGAAGTACTGTAGGGATAGATGTTGTCATGGGTACTCAAAAACATGTACTGAGTATAAAACACAGCTCCCTGTGCCAAGCTCAACAGGATTAGGATCTCCATTTTAGTAATGCTGTCTGTCACATGAAAACCACTTGATTGCATTTAATGAATCTCTCTTTGTTAGTAAAAAAATGTATATATTTGTGTCACTACAGGTTTATCAACCAAGGTTAATGATCTGGGTAAGCCAGAAAATCTTTCCCATCAGCCGAGTGGATGGGGGATTTCCAAAGGTAAAGTTATTTATGTAATTTCTTTCATCTAATAAACAGCTTAGTTTTGGGGTGTAAGAAAAACCCCCAACAAGACACCCCTTCCCCCCCCTAAGAAAAACAAACCAAAACAAAGAGTAAGCCACACTGAAAGGTCAGTAGATGTTATTTTATGACTGCTTCAAGTGAGTAGCCAGCTCTCATGATTTCATCACGAGTCTCATGGCGTTCTGTTTTTCTTAAAGCCCTGGCTCCTTAAGCCGGTTAACTGGAGATTTCAGCTTTCATTTTAAAATGATGTTTTTAGCCTTTAGGCTTGCAGAAAACATGGACTCTTGCTGGCCACATTCCAGAAGGAAAACATGCTAATTTTCAGAAGTTCATGATTTTTTTAAACCTGTCTCATAATTTTACAAGCTGGACGTCTGAGTTTTGCATGCTTGATTTTGGCAATTCTCTTAGTGGTGCAGATGAAAAAGTCAGTGATGATGCAGGAGGAGGAAGAGGAAGAAAGCGGTGTGGTTTTCTTTTTCATTTGTTAAGTTTGCTGCTTGTGCTTTACCTGTCTTGAGTAACAAGCATCAAAGCATGGCAGTTTTTGTCTGAGCTTAACAAGTACCCCAGCACAAATACAGAAATAATACAGATTCATAAGATTTTGTTTCGTTACTATTGCTGGTTTCATAAATGTGAATCTGGATGTGAAATTCGAGTTGGCAAATGCAACAATCACTCAGAACCACTGAATGCACATGTTTTATTTTTCATTTTCCCTTACATTAATGACACAAAATCTGGCCAAAAAATGGCAGGTAAGTAAAGGAGAGAGCACATGGAAAATTGTTTTGGATATGTTTCAGTTATTATCTAGGCTTAACTCCTTGTTCACAAAACTGCTATTTCATCTTGTTAATACTGTATTTTTCACATTTATTCTTTATAAAGTGACCTCTGAAATTTATAACTCAGATATTTGCAGCCTGCTGTTTGAAGGCTTATGTGTCAGCATGCCAATCTTTAAATTAACATATACTGCAGCACTGCCATTCTTAACATTCAAAGTATTTCAGAAGTTCAGCTGAGTATGCTGATAGCAATGCCAGATTACAATGAATGTGCTATATATGGTTATATTTAAATTAATTTGCTAATTTTATGTATCAGCTCTGTGTTGATTAGATGATTGTTATTCAAAATTCTAACTTTGCAGCTTTCAGTAACTTGACATTCATCACTAAACAAAGTTGCTCCTGACACAGTGGGATGAAGCTGTGAACTATGTACAGCACAGTTACTAACTGCTGCCTTATACTGGATTTATGAATAGCTATGTTTTTATGCTATATATAGCTTAAAAAAAAAAGTTTTACAAAAGGGATAATTGTTTCTCAACTGGCCAAAAGTATTACACTTTTTTTCCTTTAAAATGAATGTATTCCTGATATTTAAATAAAATGCATTTTTCTAGCCTTTATGTAATTCTTCAAAAGATATTTGGTATATGCTTACAGGACCAGTTTTTAAAACTGGGTCCAAATTTTATTTTATAATTGATCTTCAAAAGCAACTTGAATATTAGGTGCACACAATGCAGCTTCCAGCAGAGCAACAGCCACAACAGAAAAGGGTGTCTTTGGAATCTATATTTTTTCAGACATCCTATATAATTAATCAGGGAAATTGCTGAAGAAGATTGCAGCTCAGTCCTACAGCTCAGTGTTAAACAGCTTGAACTACTGAAAGAATAAAGTGAAATGAAAAGATGTTTTGAAACTTATTTCAGATAAAAGTGCTTTTTAGTTTTCATGCAACCAACAAATATGGAAGGATACATTGCTTAAAGACAATTTATTTCCAGACCTAGAAGGGTCATATGGGACTTTTTATCTTGTGGTTGTATGGCAGAATTTCAGGACTCAAATTGTTGTCACAGCTGGAAAGGAACTGCCCAACACAATGCTTTTGGAAATCTGCCCAGACCTTTGGTCTGTGTTGTGTGCCTGTTTGTATGTATAAGTTTGTGGTTTTCTTCTCACATCCTGTAGTGATACACAAGTAACAAATATAGAAAAAAAAATTATCATGAGGATGGAATTTTCTGAAGTCCTGTGAGGAAATATATTTGTGCAGTCCTATAATTTAAATGTAATATTTTCATTCTGAAATTGCCTCTTAGAAAATCCCTGATTTGTCTCTAGCAAAGGCAAGGTATGTTTCTACTCATACTTCTTCCTCTGGCTTTCAGAGCCCTTCTGCATTTGAAGTCTGCTCAGTTTCTCCATTTCTTGATCCCCAAACAGGAGAAGGCACCATTTGTCCCTAGGAAAGGATTTTACCCTGTGTTCAGCCTGAAAACTGTTCCTGGCTGTATGTAGTGCAGAACCCTGGGGGTGGGGGGAGTTCATCTACCTGAAAGCAGAATTTACCCTGTAAATTTTGATAAAGACAGTGGGAGAGCCATGGGGTGGCTTCATTCCCAGAACAAGTAAATGTAGCAAATACAGACATTCCAGTGAAAATTACAGCTTTGAAGAGCTAGGAAAGGAAAATTGCTGAAAATTGCACTTTCTTGGTAGTTCTGAAACTGGTTTTAATTCTTAATTCAGAAATTCACAGCTCTCAAATCAGAGAAATTGAACATGGAGAAGATCACCTTTTACACAAACTGAAGGCATACTGCTTATATGACAAATGTGTCCTAAGAATAAAAACATGTGCGTAGTCTTTAGGCTTCCTTCTGAGGCTTAAACTGAAACATAAACGCTTTTCTGAATAGGCATAGACTTCAGCCAGTGAATGGTTAAGTATGGTTAATGAAAATCTATCTGAGGCAGCTAGCTGACATAACACACCATTTTCTTACTTGTCCAGAGGCAAGTAACACACAGCGGTCTTCAGAGTGCAGTTTTCAATGAAGTCACTATTAGCATGTGCTGTTTAAGCTGTATAGTGCTTAAAGGATGAGAGGTCTACACTGTAAAGGATTCTCTTAATAGTATGACCTTTCATAGCTGAGATGCATTTTTATGTTGTAGGCCAAGTGGAACTGTGAAATAGAGCTTGGGGTTTAAAAAAGCAAGCAAATGAGTTTATAGGTAATAATAGGAATTTATAGGTAAACTGATTAGCACCAGTTTTTGGGTACCCAAGCTGGTGCTGAGTTGTATTTTCAAAGGGGTGTGGTGCCATTTTTTTCTCTTTGTAGCTATGAGTTTTGCACTCATGACACCGAAACACTGTGTCTGCCTTCTGTGCTTCACAGACACAGAACAGGTAATGGATCATTTTCAGCTATATTTGTGTACCGGAACAATTCACACACACCACCTGCAGGCGTAGGTTTAGACGTGAGCTGTCCCAGCTATTATGAAGGGCACAGAAATGGCTTAGTTGGGCAGGAGTGAGAAAAACAATTTTGAGGAACAGTATAAGGATGTACAGCTGAAGGTGAAAAGATTGTCACTGTGTATAGCTCTTCCCCTGTAATGTTACTGGGATGGTTGGGGTCTCTCCAGCTGAAACAGATGTCTAACTTCTCCAGTTCAGCACTGGAGGACTGTTGTTGGCTCAACTCTTCCGCATTTTGGCTGTATTGGAGCACACTTCTTCATCCCCAGATGAAGAGCTTTTCTCAGATGATGCAAGGCTTGGTTAGCTTTTAAACAATCCTTTGCTGCATGTGGCATTAGTATTTGCAATTGATCCAGCAGTGTTTAGTAGATGTTTACTTCTGAACTAAAGCTAGGGAGCTATGGAAAGGTAGGATAGGAAGGGGGCCCCACCAGGGAAAGAGGCTTCACTGAAGCACAGCTAATACCTGCTTTTCCTTTCTGCAGGGGAGTCTCCCCATCTCAAAAGAAGTAAATCGCAAGAAGAAAAGTGAAACAGAAGGGGCAAGCCTGGTTCCAGTAAATGGCTACGGACACCATTTCACCAAAATCAAATACCTCTGCTCTTTTTAGTCATAATTTCTCCATTTGTGTTACATATGGTGTACGGGGTTTATGAGGTCATGGTGTCATATATCGGGAATTGTTTCTGTGTAAATCATCAAGTGTAAGAAGAAACTATGGGACTCTGAGCCTTGCTTTAGAGAATAACAGTGGACAAATATGTACCATAAAAAATAGTTTTTAACATTCTGACTCAAGCAAAAGCTCTCAGAATTTCACACTGTGAATCCATGTTTACAAACATTACAGGTGGGCCCTCAGGCCTAGTTCTACTACAGCAGCGTCTTCCACTACTCAAACTCCACTGCTCATGCACAACAGGTAAACCTCTCTCTCCATTTCCACAGTTCAAAACTGCTTCTTGCAGAGGCTGAGAGTCCCCCTTTTTTCATTTAGGTGTAACAAGAATAGTAGTTTATTTTCATCGTTTGTCTGTATATCTCAATATTTTATCCATGTACTCTTTTGATGTATAGAAGTAGTATGAAACTCATGGTTTCCTTGTGGTAAGTGATAGTGATGCTGCCACGGGATTTGAGACACTGATGAATGGTGCTATTTTGGACTTTAAATATGCTCCTTGGCAAGGTAGCTCTGATGGAGTTATTTTTTATTTCCATGTTCTGAGAAGGTGTTGGTACTTTGTTTTTCTGAATGTTGTTCTTTGGACTGGACTGATTTGTTTACTTGTGTCTTCAGTGTGGCTTTCTTATTCAGTGCTGTAGGTGAGAAACTACTTATAGTGTACAAGTGAGGAACTGATGCCCTATCAGGGTCCACTCACAAACATACAGTTATAGTAGGAGTAATCACAAAACTGTAATTTATGTAAAATCCCCTTTCTGACTCCTGTCCACCTAATGGAGAAAGATGAGCAATAATTTTCCACCAACCTCTCAAAAATCTCTTCTTATTTTTGTCTTTTTTTCTTTTATTTAAGACTTTTTTTCAAAGAGGGGACAAGTTTTAGTGTCCTCTTCAAATCCATAAAATAGGGGATATACTTAGAAAAACACATGAAATTTCTGGGAGAAGTCCTAAAGGGGAAAGAGTACAGTTCCACAGTCAACATGTGGACTTTACATTTTTGTTCTTGCTCCCTGACTACTTTAAATGCAAAACAAGACAAAACACAAAACTTAACAGTATCATCTACTCATGGAGTGTTGTTGTGCTAGACACAGTCTGAAAGCCCACCTTAATTTTTTATATAATTCTGTCTTTTAGCTCTTCCTTTTACAGGGCAGGCCTTGTTCTGAACTGTTTTAGCTTCTGACTGTTACCAATGCATGCACTGCACTTCCTAGATTTTGTTTCTTCCCCCACTTTCTGTATCCCTTTTCTTGTACATTTTATTTTCAAATAGATTAGATACATCTACTGTGCTGTATATAGAGCAAGAATATTCAGCAGTTGTGGCATTTATGTATAGTTGCAGTTGTGTACTGCTGAAAATGCAGGCTTTTGTAACAATGTGATCTTTAATAATGCACTACAAGTACCCAATGTATTTTAGCTATTTTAGTTGGATTTGTTCAATAAATATGCAAGCTCTACGGGTAGCTGTTATGTCTCTCTTTCCTTAACTCAGTAAGGGGAGGGCTCCTCTTCTGCACCTATTCTTTACATGAATTCTGAAGGGTTATGGGGGGAATATGTGGTGAAGTAAAGGTGATTCCTTTTGTTGTCTGCTAAACAATAGCTATTAAGATACCTAAATGCCAGACCTGGGTCTGAGAAATGGTAGCTGCTGGGCAACGGTAGTCACGAACTTCGCTTTCAAGATCACAGAGTGGCTGGGCCAGATGTGACAGTTGATTCCATTTTTGGTAATCCCAGGAGGAGACGGAGGTGCTCTGACAGCAAATACAATATATTTCATTTTTCACTTCTGATAAACAGAGGTAAGAGGCTGTTTTCCTGACTCCTGCAATATGGTTTAAAAGAGTGTCGACACAGTCCTCTTTTTAAAAATACTTTTATTGAGGAAAAGATGTAATATCTGCATTTCTAAGTGTGGAACATACATTGATTTCATTTTAACATAGAAAACAGAGCAGCGTTTTTTAAAAAACACAAGCAGTTATCTACCAATTAGTTCCAGATGTAGGTCTGCCATCAAACTTTCCCAGCCACGAGAACAAATGAGGACAATTCTACATGCCCTGCACTGTCCCTTCCCATTAGCGAATTTACTTAGGAATTGAGTTTGGTGTGATGACTTTGGTTATATCAGAGAAAACCAACCATATGCACATAGCACCCAATCTAAGTGGCCACTGATCTTACTGTAGGAAGCACGACAGACAGCATGGTACTTTGGCTAGAGCTAACTCTCTGGTTAGAATGCAATTTTTTCTTATCTACCTCTAGTATATGTATTTACATACAGATATTATGTATATAAAAATATATACACACACATCTATATACATATGTAAATGATGAGGAACAATTAATAGAATTAGAGCAATGATTAATTGATCCTATTTTTCTTACCTGTGGTCCACTGACTCTGGATGTAAATGAACCATTTCTAAGAGAGACATGGAAGGTGATTGAAACATTTTTAAATTCCAATAATAGTTTCTAGTATTTGAATTTGCTAGACATGAAAAGCTTTTACAGCTAAAATATTTTAAAGGGTTACGCACTGCTTCAGAATTTGCAGCTGCTGAAACAATAATTGCCTGACCTTCAGCACTGGTTTTTAATCTTCACAGCAACATGCCCCATTTTAATGAAGATGTAAGGATCTGTGGATTAAGGTCTTGGATCAAACCACAAAAAAGCAATTCTTGAATACAACAAATAACAGGTTTTTTTGTTAATAATAAATATAGAGGACTCCTTACTTATAACAACTTTTTATATAATGACATTTTAGAAACTGAAATTCACCAAAGATGATTTTGTATACATTATGATTAATGGAGGCTTCCTAAATAGGCAAATGTGACATACACTTTTGCATCAGCAATAGTGGCTGTGGCACACGTAGCATCAGCTTCATAATATTAAAAACCTTAAAAATTAATATTAATTAATATTATTAAAAATAATATTAAAAAAACACCCGAAGGAAAAAAAAAAACAAACCCAAAAAACAGTGGTATGGCCATTTTAAGGAATACCTCTAGGATTTCATACATGTATTTCTTTTAGTACTTATCATAATTANGGCACACGTAGCATCAGCTTCATAATATTAAAAACCTTAAAAATTAATATTAATTAATATTATTAAAAATAATATTAAAAAAACACCCGAAGGAAAAAAAAAACAAACCCAAAAAACAGTGGTATGGCCATTTTAAGGAATACCTCTAGGATTTCATACATGTATTTCTTGTAGTACTTCATAAATCATCATTATTAGACTTGTTTTGAAGAAACTGTACAGTTTGACTGTCTGGGACAGCAACTGCATGCATCATATGTTTGCTCCTGTCTGGTAAACATATGATACCCCCTCATGCATACACAGGATTGAAGGGTGCTTTGCGCCCCTAGCTCAGTGCTGGGGCTGGGGAGCTGGGGGAGCAGGCTGGGAATCTCTCTCAGCAGAATGCTTGACACAGCATGGCATAACTGAACTTCAGTGCATGAAGAGTAATGGTGAAAGAAATTCTCACCCTTGGGACAGCAATATTTATTTTTTCTATGGCGCAAAGAGACCTTGAGCTGGATCTCAAAAGGCTGATTCAGAGAGATTGTGGTAGGGCAATGATGGGGATCAGAGCAGGCTGGGGTTTCTCAGGTTGGCAGGAAGGATCCATGTAGCTGGAAAGGTGATTAAGACAATTGGGGAAAAAAGCAGTGAATGTGTTTCACAGTCAGTAGATAAAGTACAGCATGATGAGCCATCTTTTTAAACCCCTCATTAAATAAGTATTTGTGCAATAGAAAGGCTAGTGAGAGTACTTTTAAAGCATTATGGTTAAATATATTTATTCAGGAAACATTGGATCTAACTGTAAACTTCATAAAAATATACTGTGAGGTATGTGGCAAATCAATCCTCATCACTCAACAAATCAACAAGAAAAAAAACAAAGCTGAATTCTGCAAAATAGGAATAATAAAGGATAGCTGTTTTTCAGAAAGCATTTTAAACTATGCAGATAAAATCACTAATTAGGAACTAGCTGTTGCTACCACCAAGCATTACTTAAATGAAAAGGCAGAACAGCATGTGTTAGCAATTAAATTTCAGTACTAAAATCCCTGCATTGTTAATTGCCAAATGGAGAAAACATTAACCCTTACCCCTTGGAGTTTATACTGTTAACAACATTCTGAGGAAGTGGGACAAAAGAACCTGATTCATATTCATAAGTTTATTCAGTGGAAGTTAGCTAAACTCTGCCTGCATGCATATAAAACCGATATGAAAGAACACTAACTATTTTAAAATCAATATTACTTTAATGCCAGGCTCAATTAAATGGACTCAAATTAAATGTCTACTATTAAAGATGCAGTAGAGTCCAGTTATGTTTCCACTATTAAAGATGTACTAACATATATAAGAAAAAAAAAAAAAGCAAGCCAATATTCCATGTAAGAAGTTGAAGACAAAAAGCAAATTTAAATAGAATGAAAATAATCCCAGATCTCAACATCATCATGTTCCCATGAAAGAAAAAAAAAAGAGAAAGCAGACATGATCATTGAATTACCTGGAGTATAACAAGCAAGCCAAGTGGGGTAATAGCTTAGCACTACTCAGCACTAGCAAGGCTAGCAGCTGGAATACAACATCCTCCTTGGGCACCCCAGCTCAGAGAAGATGGGTGTATATCAGCAAGACCCCAGGGGAATGCAAAAAGTGTGGCATAAACAATGGCTGATAGGGAATGACTGAAAGAAATGGGTTGGTTTAGCCTGAAGTGAAGCTAACAAACTGCTCTTCAAGGAGATAGAGCAAGATAGAGTAGTCTTCAGTGTCATGAAACATGCTGAGGTAATATCTAGATATCTGGAAATGACTTTTGAAGGTGGAATGGTAGAATGTGCTTGAGTAGAGTGCCAAGGAAGCAGCAGTTGACTCTCATCTGAGATCTTTCAGATCCTCCAGAACATGTTGGCAAATATCTATTATACTTCATACTGTCCATAACTCTAAGCCAGATGATCCTATCATGAAGTAATGATACACTAGAATCAGGAATTCTTGTCTTTTTATGGCTTCCTAAAAGCTTTCCTAGTACAGTGTGACCCCATAGATTTCCAAAACCATCCACAGTAGGCTTACATTCCCCACTCACCTTTTACTCATGCTGCTGTCTGAGTCCAGGGGGAGTGTGATCTGTGTGCTAAGGCACCAGACCCTTTCTTGTGGTCCCTCACATCCCTGTTTCCTGATTCATTTGAGTTCTGGTGAAGTAGAACACAGAAATACTGGAACCTACATGGACTTCACTGCTACAGTCATGAAAACATGGACAGAATATAGCAAGCAATTAAGGGGAAATAGAAAGTTCAGAAGAGCTGTGCGTGTCTGAGCTAAAGCTCAAGAGATGCAAGAAAAAATATGAATGTTACACTCCAATTTGCCATAGATATTTTCTTTTTTGGGTGCAGAGTTCTGAAATACCTTATTGAAAAAGCACAGAAAGCAAACTTGACTCTAGAGGAGAGACATTGGTGGTTTTTCTCCCTACATTTTGTGAGTAGAGAGCTGCAGAAGAGGCAGGCTGGCAGCCCCACTGGTAAAAGATGTAGCAGGAGATGAGGCCAGCTGTATGGGAACCAGGGGCATGCATTGATGCCTCAGCCTTGATTTTTCAGCTGTGCCTCTTTATCCCTGCTTGAGCTTTAAGACCAAGACCAATGTCTCTGCCTAGGGACATGCCTGGCAACATTCACACAACAGCCACCATGGTTTGACCTTGTGTCTCCAGTCCCAGGCTAAGTGGGTAAACGTGGTCAAATGGGGCAGGAGTCCTGTAACTTGCATCCTCCTGAAAAATGAATCCAGTATTTTGATAGGTGAATACCTATGATGCAGAATAAAGAAGAAAATATATCTTACATTTATAGTTTAATTGCTATGTAAATGTAACCTAAAATCCTCAGGTAACCTGCTAGCATACTGACAATCCTGTCTGCCTACACATATTCATCTGAACCATTTTGTAAATGCATCCAGAGCTCTGAGCTACCATCTGTCTGTCAGGGTACGGCCAGAGCTCAAAGTGCTGTGTAGGCCGGTATAAATTATCACAGGAAGCAGTGTAACTGCAAAATCAGCACTGCTTCAAGAAAAAAATAGAAAAGTCAGAATGATGCTCATGCCCTCTGTGCATTTGCTTCTACCTTGCCCTTTCTGATATTGCCTTATCTGATTTGTCAATTTGTAACATTTCAGAACAGCTTAACTTTGTTTCTGCTCTGAAGGCTCCAATTTGGTGTTTTAAGTTGCAAATCGAAAGACTTTGCCATTGTATGTCACTTGGTGTGTGCTGCTTTTCAAAGCTCTCAGTTCTTTGTGAGTCATCTAATATTTTCCAGCTGCTGATTCCAGAGGAAAAAGATGTGACCCAGCAGCTAATGTTTTGTACAAAGAGAGAGTTTGCACAGCAGTGTTTCAAATCAATAGTTAAACCCAGGTAATTGTATTATTGGGAAATTTACGTGAGTTAGAACAGATTCCAGAAGTTTCAGGAAGTCATGGCAATAGGTACTTCTTTCTTCCAAGGCACATCCCGAAGATGAAAGTGCTGAGTAGGCTTTTTCAGGGTGTTTTTTTTTGCAATATTTTTCTTGTATTTTCAGGTGTTTTTTGCAGTCTCAAACCTTCAATTCATCTGAACAGACTTCCATTAAAAATATAAGAACCTAGAAAGCTATTTGTACTGTGATATCTCCTCTCAACACTTCACCTTCCTAAAAGCTGCATTTCTTAGCAGGGAATTTTAGACTGTTTTAAGCTCCTAAAAATAAGTCTCTGTACACTTCCACTCAAGACTTACCACTGATCATTCAGCTTTCTACAACCAAACTACAAGACAACAAGTCCTAGAGGCTGCTAAGTTTAGGACTAGACTGCCACAGGTTTGCAGCTATATCTGGAATTACTTTCCCACCAGTTACGCAATCAGTCACATCTCTGACTGTACTGACAGCTGCTAGAGTTAAATGCGTTAACAGCCTCTTCTCTGGAGGTTTCATTTCCCTGTGACTCTTTTTGGCTAGGTCACTTTTTCCCCACTGCTATTTGCTTACAGGTGAGTTTCTCACCATGAGTCACTTGTGCAACTTCGCCAGGTGAAGTCCCTGGGGGGCTTAGAGGCCGTTATGTTTCCAGCACAGACTTCAGTCGGCTGTTCACAACCACCTGTAGTCTCTAACGAGTTGGTTTTTTCCAAGCGCTCCAAAACCTCAGTTTCCTTGGTAGCACACCCTCGTTGGCAGTGCTATTCACGGGAAGGTTGCATGAGGACAGGGCTGTAAGGGGCAAAAACACCCTCCAAAGAAAGAGAGAAAGGAGGGTATAAAAAGGACGCCTGAACATTGTGTTTGCAAATAAACAGCAGTAAGTTATCAGTAAATTAACTGTAGCAGCAGGAAACTTTTCTGACAGATTCTGGAAAGCAAACCATGCCAGGAAAAGGTTACGTAAAGTGAAAAATTGCTACTATTTAAAAGTGCAATTTGATCAACCAAATAAGAAAAGAAGTATTTCACGTTTTTCAGTCTGCAACACAGCAATTCGAGCAATTTTCAGTGGGGAGCCCTATGCCAGCAGACTTGTGATTTGCTGTAACTGTTAAAGCTCACAGCATAGCCAGATCACGCATGAGAGCAGAGGGGAAAAGCAGTGTACTCTTCACCAAGTTTCACTTGTTTGCCCTTTTACTGAAGGATCTGAACATCTAAAGTCAGAAGGGAAGCACTGGGCACCACCAGGGTGGTGCAGAGCTTTGCACCCCACCTCACCTCCTGTCAGAGCCCAATGCTACACTTCTCCACTTGTGCAGTTCCCTCTGTCCAATGAGTCATCGAGAAGGATATTTTAGCAACAGAGGCCCATGTCTAGTACCTGTGTGAATCAAATAACTTGCCCAGTGCCCCTAGGCATATTTGATAGCACACAGTGTCCTGAAGCTGGGGAGAAGAAACTGGAGAAATGGAGTTACTCTAGTTCCTGAAAGCAAGATGGCAAAGGTGCAGAAGGAAGGGAATGACTGTGATGGAAAACAGTGATCTTAATAAAATAATCTTCTGTGATTAATGGTATCCGTCTTAATTTCCAAGAAATTAGGTAGAAGGAGAATCTAAGAACACTGTGTGCCAAAACACCAGGGATCTTGAAAAAGTAAGCAATCTGTCTGATCTCACAACTGCAAATACTAAGCTATTCCGCTGTAGTTACTAGGCTGGATAAACAAGATCAAAACCAGGTTCACAGGGTTGACCCATCTTCTGATGCACTCATGAAGTGGACATGTCAGCTGAGCAACTGAAACTGTATAGTTCAGCTCTTGCAGCCCATATGGTGCCACTGACTGTTTCACAGATATACTGGTTTTGAGTGAAAAGGCTGCACCCACTGCAGGCCAGCTTCCCTCAGTGGGCCTTTAACTGTGCACACTGCCCTGCCTTTTTTACCCCTTTGGATTACTGAAAGGCAAACCTCAAGTTTTCTGTCCTTTCTGGGCGCTTGGCTGCTACTGACCAGACATTAAAGCTCTCTGTGTGTCTTAAGCAAGGACACCATTCAAATCATTAATGAGTTCCATTTGTTAGCAGGGTAAGGGTTCTAAACTAAAAGAGGTAGATTCAGACTAGATATAGGAAGAAATTTTTATGATGAGGGTGATGAAACACTGGCACAGATTTCCTAGAGAGGTGGTAGATTCCCATCTCTGCAAACATTCAAGTTCAAGTTGGATGGGGCTTTGAGTAACCTGCCCATGGCAGGGGGATTGGAACTAGATGAGCATTAAGATCCCTTCCAACCCAAACCATTCTATGATTCTATAATTGGGCTGTGGTGTTACCTCATCAGAGACTGCTCTGCTCTGGTGTGTAGGAATGACATGAACAACAGCTTGTCTTCCTGCTGGGACACTCTGGGACCTGTATATTTAAACTCCACTTAGTCAGCTATTAGGCAATTTTTGGACAGGGATTAACCTTGTACTGATTTAGGGATTATGGCCCAGAGGAAGGAGTCATACCATAGGTTCCCTGAACCCTCACTTTTTCCAACTGCCTTATTGCTCTTTGCACCGCTCTGACATGCTTGAGAGGCAAAGATGACCTGGAACTGGCATCAAGAATGGGTCTTTGTTCTGCTTATCCATAAGGAAGTTGCAAGGGGACACAACTCTCTTCTGTGGTAACTCCTACCTGGTTCATGCTGCAAAGGTAATGCCTTTTTATTTTGCACTCCTGCCTTGTTCATGTACAATATCAGTAACAATATCTCCAAGGGCAGGTAAGATTTTTGTCTACTTATAAAAATCATGCAACTTTCCTTGGTTTTTTTTGTTTCTTTTTTTTTTTTTTTTTTCCAGAATGGTACGTGTGAACCCACTTCAGAAACCTGGCTTGCTTTCTGTCTCTCACAATTACACATGAAGCACCAAACCTGCTCCTGCACACCCCATGAACAAACCATCCCCATAAGCATAAGTTCCCCTCGATAATGCAGTGCCGTTAGGTAACTGGATTTCTGATGACTGGTAGAGTATTACCTATGTTGTGGTTTTTGTTTCCCCCTTTGGTGAATAACATACCGTTTTCTG
Source organism: Agapornis roseicollis (assembly GCA_002631895.1). Classification (NCBI taxonomy): domain Eukaryota; kingdom Metazoa; phylum Chordata; class Aves; order Psittaciformes; family Psittacidae; genus Agapornis; species Agapornis roseicollis. The sequence continues at coordinate 3,261 of NDXB01010960.1, read as the reverse complement.
GTTACACTTACAGACCTGAACTCCAGAAAACACTAAGTAATATGTTAGAATAGGAATACCACTCAAAACCAAAAAAAACCAAAACCCAAAAATGCCCAGAGGCCTCACAGCAATAATAAACTACAGGGGATATGCAAAAGTATTCATGTAAGAGCATATAATTACAATACTAAATCATACAATACAGGCATCTGATCATTTTTGACGCTAAAATACAATGAATTAAACTATACTCAGGGTGGTATCTGAGGCAAAACATGTATTTAAGAAGTCCATTTTGCTGCATTTTATGTAGATAATTTCTAGTACTTCTATTCTTAAAGCAAACCACAAGAAGTACAATGGTGAACATCACGCTCTCCTGTACTTCATGAAAATCCCTGGGACAATGCAGACATCAGGCCAGAGGTTTGCTGGATTATAAATAACCACATTTGGCCTGGCTGTGCTGCAGATTATGCAAGTTCAGTGTGGAAGAGGAACGTGGATTAAGAGCCTATTTCTGAGCCAGGAGTTTGCTTTTACAATACAGGCAGGAGGAAAGGGAGCAGAAAAGTCTGACTGCTGTCTCCCTGGGGATGAGCAGAAAAGTGAATGCCACTAGGCATCTCTCATTTCCTATGCACCAAAACAATTCCTGTGCTGTGGAACAGATCCTTTTGACTATTTTGCATTTTAGAGGGCAACAGCTATCATTCTGTACCCTCAATATGCCAGTGTGTCAAAACAACTCAGGGCCACAATGGGTGCCTTTTATTTCCACCTGAGAGATGGGTGACTTACAAAATGGCTCTGGGTAGCAATCAGCTTCTTAACAGTATATTTTGGAGGCATGTGTTTGTGGCTAACTGGGACTACCCTATTCACCTTCAATCTAGCAGACCTTAACTGGTAATACCCAAAGTACATCATCTCCATGCCAAGTCTGTGCCACAAACTGATTTTCTGATTTCATTCCTATTTCCAGAATGATATGTGGATGCTACTGTAAAGAAAGCAAACAGAAAGTAGTAGGTCAAAGAAACTACTTTATCCAATGTACTCAGACTTCTCTTACCTTCTACTAGTTGCTAAAAATATGTTTTTATTTTATGAAACAAAATTACATATGTCACTGTCCTGGACCATTGCATTTGCAGGAGTATGCACCTGACGTTGCCTATCTGAACAGTGTATGTCCAGTGTTGTGCTATATTTTTTGATTGATTGCTGTGTTGCCCAGCACTCATAAGAAGGATTAGAGAGAAAATTTAACGCTGAATGAGCTATGCACTCCAGCTCAATATCTGACCTACACAGTGCTCTCTGAGCATTCACAAAGATTATTAATTCTTATAAAAGTAAGTAGTTGTAAAACTGGAGTTACAATCCCTAAGGGAGAAAGTTTATGGCTGCACCAGAAAAGCCTGCTCCCCAGCACCAGCATGCCCATGCTGCCTGCTGCCCAAGAGCCAGGAATATGAAGGGTGTTTTAAGAGGTGGGTATGCTTAAATTTTCCAAAGATACAGTTCCGGATACACCAATGGAAAAAAGTTGCTTTTGAGAATGTAGCTGTAATTATTCTGTGCCTCCTTTTTCTAGAAGTAAGCAGATACAATATGGGTTATTAGGTTTTGAAATGTGGAAGACTTCAGATTTCCCTGGGACAGCATAAAAATGTGCATTGAAAATAGCCCAAAGGCCAAAACATGATGTGTGGGAAACTGGTCAAGTTCACTGATTTCTTATGCAAACTAAGGCAAGTCACTCTGAAAAAAATAACGAAGAAGAAGAAGTAAAAAGAAACCCTCTACAGGTTACAATGTTAGAACATAAGTTTTGGCACTCAAAATCTGTAATCCCCCACCTCAACCTGCCTACCCCTGCTTCATGTCCCGTTTTTATTACAACTCCTCTATAAAAAACTATTTTCATGCTGCACAGCAGGGCTGCTGGGATGCCTTAATGACTGAAAACCTAAATACATTGTATATCTGATTCATGGAAGTATGAGAGATGCATGCAATGGTTGTCATTACTCCTTTCTACACACTGTTACTACAGTGATTCAAGAGACTGATTAGTGACACTTCTGATCTCTACAGTTATGAAATATCTGCTATAGCTAACAATACTTGTCTCAGCCCATGTTTTCCTTGAATTATGTTCCTTCAGTCTAGTGGTAACATTTTGTAGGCTCATTTATAGTTCTTCCTTTTTACTTGATATTAAGTCCTGACTTATATATTTGCTGTGTCCACTTTGTTATTTCTTGGTTTTTTTTGACTCTACACTTAATGTAAGCTATTCCCTGACTGCCTAAAGTGTTTAAGTTACTCACAGCTTTCCAAGACATTGTTGCAAAAATCCTATCATAGCTCTTAATAACAATAGTCACTATTGGTACTCAAAGCTCAGAGTAATTACACTAACGCAAGTAAGTCTTTCTCTGCCTGAGTTATTATCCCCGGGTGAGTTGCTTGCTATTCTTATTGCTGGTCCTGAGGTATGGAATTTGGCCATTTTTTTATCCTGTGTCTTGTAATGTAATCCTTAAAGTCATTTGAATAAGCTGATCTGTCTTGAGAGTCAGCAATGCCTTGCAACAGAAGTTTCCAAATCCTGCTATACACCACAGGGTATTGTGCAGAGGCCTTTACTTCAAGCTGTGAAAGGAAAGAGAATCATAAAATCATAGAATATTTAGGGTTGGAAAAGACCCTAAGATCATCTAGTTCCAACCTCCCTGCTGTGAGCAGGGTCACCTCGTACTAAACCAGTTTCCCTTAGCCAATCAGCAAAATTTTAAAGGAAAATATACTAAAAGTTTGAAAGTTTGAAACAGAAAGACCTACTGATACAATACAAACCATGTTTTAACAACCAGAAAAGATTCACTGAGAAAATAATCACACCAAACTTATCTCAGTTCCTCTACAATAAGGTAGAGGTCTTGTGAAAAAATAGTGGAAGCCATAAATCTCGCTTTTCATTAAGTTTTTTACATTGGCTGATGCAATCTTTTTATAAGCAAACTAGGAAGACCAGGGAAAAAAGGGGAAAAAGGGAAAATATAACCCCCATTTTCAAGATAGGGAAAATGGATGACCCGGGAAATTACAGACCAGTCAGTCTCACCTCTGTGCCTGCCAAAATCTTGGAGCAGATTCTCCTGGAAGGCATGCTAAGGGACATGAAAAACAACAAGGTGCTTGGCTGCAGCCAGCATGGCTTCACTAGGTGGAAATCCTGCCTGACCAATTTGGTGGCCTTCTATGATG
>NDXB01010958.1:58843-78378 GCA_002631895.1 Agapornis roseicollis | reverse complement strand
AGAAATTCTTTCCTGTGAGGGTGATGAGGCACTGGAATGGGTTGCCCAGGGAGGTTGTGAATGATTCATCCCTGGGGGTGTTCAAGGCCAGGTTGGACAGATCCTTGGGTGGCATGGTTTAGTGTGAGGTGTCCCTGGCCATGCAGGGGGGTTGAGACTATATGATCTTAAGGTCTTTTTCAACCCCAACTATCCTATGATTCTATGAAGACAAAACAAAACCACCAACCTTTAAATGCACTAGCTTATTGTGATTCTTAATTAGTGACAGGATTTCAGATAGTGCACACCCATGGCCCCAGAAGCAGGGTGAGGGGAGTACGTGTGTGCGTGCTTGTGAATCCATTGTTTCTCTGTCAATACAGCTCATCCTCCGACCCATCCAAGTTCCCAGCTGCCCCATCACACAACTTCAAAAGCCAACAGCTGGGCATTTTATAACCCGGGAGAACTCACAAGCTAATCCTTACGTCGCTGGCAAGGAGCCTTGGCCAAAGCCTGAGGACCCTATAGGGACCATTCCTGCCCCACCACACTACTTCACCTTCCTCCTTTAGCTAACTGTTAACAAAGTTTGCACTATAAGCCAGGCAGCCAGCTGTTTTGTAAGCAGTTAAATGATAGTCAGGCATACTGAATTGTGTTGGGCAGTGGCTGGGATCCAGGATCTGCAACCATCTGGAAGTTTGCTTGGCTTTTGTTTCACGTCTTCACAGCACTGATGGATGGAAACAAGCTCCCAGTTCTTCTACATTAACATAAAGATAATTAAAACAATTTTCTCCCCCAAATAGCTCAGAAATGAAAGCACATCACACAAGCTTAAATGAGACACTGTTGAAAATTTATTTAAGTAAAACCTGACTCTTTGGAACAAAAAAACACTCCAAAACAAAACCTCAGTTCAATCACAGAAAACAATATTGTCAACAAGTTCCTGTGACTCCTCGTTGTAAGAGAAAACACTCAGATGCAGGACTCACTGCATCCTCCTCTCTTCAAGGAACATTAACTACTGCCTGACAAAAGCTGACTTCTGCTGAGAAAGAGACCACCACAGGCCAGTACTGAAGCAATTTCAGTTTGGCTACCAAGCAATCAGCTACATAGCACCTTCACTACATGCTGATTTTTTCAGCACTTTTCCAGAGTACTGGTGCAAGCATAACTAGTAATTTGTTGTTTTTACAGACACTTCTGAAGTTGCAGGTGACCCAATTTAGATTTCCCTTTCTATAGCACTGAAAATATTTTTTGTTTGGCACTGCATATCTATTCACTTACTTATTTCACTTTTTTTAAGCTTTTCTGTTATATTTCAGGATAACTTCCATCTTATATCAGCAAATATAAATTTAGATGGTTTGATTTTTAACTACTTAAACTCACATTTGTGAAACAATGTTTTTTTTCCCCCTAAGTCAAAGCATAAACAAAGATTATCCTGTATTCTGATTTTACTTTGAAGCTTCTGATTATCCTGAAATTAACATGCTCCCTCCTTGAGTTTATCATTAGTAAAGTTTTGGATACAAACCTCCAGCTTTACCCTGAGAAGTGATTCACCACTTTCATAAAGCTGTTTTGGAAAGCACCTTCACTGTTTGACTTGATGGTTCAAGCTCTTTGAAAGCTGCCCATCTCCTTTCATCAAACTATGCTACATAAGGACTACCAATAAAAGTGAATATTATTAACAGAACTTAGGAGTGCAAGTTTCAGCACCAATGCTGTACAACTCCACACATACATAACTGCAAGTGCAAGCAGACTTAGAAAAAAGCATTTTTATCATGTCAATTCATTTAAAAAGTAAGAATCAGGTTTATAAGTTTTGCTGTTGCAACAAATGCCTTGAGTATTTTCATCATTCTGGGACAGAAGGTCTTTTTCTGTTCTTCAAACTCCTTGAAATCATACTGCCACCTGTATGCTCCTTATTCCTGTATGAAAATACTACAGCCACATATTCTTTCACAGCCTTGCATAAAGCTTTATACATTAAAATTAGTTAGGTCTTTCTGCTTGCCATAAGATGTTGCCTGTTTGAATAGCTGGACTAGTTTTGGACTAGTTTGATCAAATTCTGAAAAAGATTTTATCAATATCATGCATTCATCTGCTGACACTGCCTTTTGGCTTAAACAGTCCCGTGCGCCTTCCTAATGTTTACATCTGATGGCTTTAGAGATAGTAAAGTTCAATGAAACTTTTTTCCTGTTAAATATTTCTCCATCTTATCTTATGACAAAGGCTTTCTACACTTTCACTCATGCTTGTAACCCCCTCCCACAATTCTACCACTTCAAATTTATCCATCTTTCACTAACACAGGTAATCAGAATGTATATTTTCCCAAAGAAGCCCCGGAAGGACTTGTAATTAATCTCCCTGCCCATCTCTACTAAAAGCAAAATAAAAACCCATCCTTTGGTGTATGCCATTTGCCATGGTTGTATCACCATCATCCACAATATGTAGGGTCAAACAGTGTGAGAGGTTACACAGCAAAGCCTCTGTATCTACTTTAAAAAAAAACTCACACTAATATTGATCACAAAGGTCATAAAGAAATTATGTTGGCACAAAAACACAGAAGCCACACTAAATCTTTGTCTGATATGCCAGAAGAGAATAGATAAAGATGGTATTTTTCTGTTTCTTCCTCCCACCAGTCTATTCTGCATATGGTGAGAGAAGAGTTCCACCTAGTAAATCCCTCTGCATTTTCAAAAATGCTTAAGTTGTTGAAAGTTGTGAAACATTTTCTGCAAAAACCAGAGACGTGCACATACGCTAAACCAGCGATACTTTATACAGTACACTGCTAATATAAAATAGTCATTAAAGAACCTCCAGAAGACAGTTAAACCTCACTTGTTCCACAGAGCCAGGACACTGATAGGTAATTAAGACACTTACAAAAATAAGTTATATCCATATAATTAATGGAAAATAACTCTCCTGAGGACATGAGAGGAGGAAAGTTGACAGATCCAATCTGCCATCCTCATGTACTTTCTAACTTGAGTACAAAACCTCTTCTCACAATCTGAGGCTAGTCTAGGCACCAGGCCAAAGCTTTGCAGACAGATCTCCCACTGCCACGTCACTAACCCACAGCCAGAAAGCAGCACCTCATCCCTTCCCAATACTGCCCACAGCTTTGCAGCTGCAGGAAAAATCACACCATGTATGAGGATACATCAAATTTGCTCAAAGGTGGTATTATCACTGTTCAAGCAAACTCATTCACGTAAGAAAGCATATTACTATATGTGCTTATATCTCATTTAGAAAACATCAAACAATATTAAATGATGGCAAGGCCATAAATAATACAATCTACTTCCAAACTATTCCCTTCATTATTTTCACTGTCTTCATGTAGCCGTATTTTCTACCTCCCAACCGTCACATTTCAGAAGATACTTCAATCATTTATCCACTCACATTTGTCCACTGACACTAACCCAGTGATTCAGAATGCACTGAAATGAATAATTTTTTCTAGACTACAGTGTCAAGAAAAAGGGACTAGAGAAATAAGGATTAAGGCAGATGAGCAAGGACTCATATCTGCCAGCAGAGACAACATGGTAAAAGTCTATAAGGTCTGAGAAACTGAAAAGTTTCTTACAGCCACTTTTTAGAGAATAATATCATCCTGTTTGACTGTATTATCAAGAAATGCCGAAAGGAAGTGAAATGGTTGATGTCTATCTTCAGTGATTTATATCCACAAATATTTCTTCACAGTAACATAGCACCTCTCACACATCCACTGAAGCAACCTATTCAGATGTATAAAAACTAACGTGTAGTTCCCTTGTACATTAAATAGATTGCGGTTACAGAAGTGTATGAATGACTTGACTCTTGTATTTTAGCCAGAAGCAGCGGCTGTGGTAGAGATCAGAGACCCTTTTAGTTGTACTTGGTAGGATTACTTAATTTCCACCCCATTGCCATTTCCTGTCCACTGAAAAAGGCAGCTGGAACATCTGGACAAGCACGTCCAGCTCTGTTAACCAAAAGGGGAAAGGGTAAAGATATAATACCACACACATGAGAGCTTGCAGGGAGAAGACACTTAATTAGGTCTCAGAATTTGACTCTTCTTGCTCTTTAGCCATTAGATTTGTGTGTATCAGTTCAGGGTCAGCTATAAATAAAGTTACCCATCTGTTCTGTACCAAGTCCCTTAAAAGTGTGGTTCCAGACCTTCATGAAGCAAGTTGGAACATAGACAGAGTAGCAAAAACAAGCTGCTACCTTGTTACAACACTTAATCTTCCAAGCATTGCAGGAACAGCTTAGTGCCACACAGTACTCTGCAGGAGTCATGCAACAAGGTTACTACCTGTGTGTCTGACGAAATTGACAGGGTATTTCTGACTTCTGAACATAAGTCACTATTACCTTGACAACAGCTGAAGTTAACCAGGATGTGAAATATGAAGTAATTTTTGTTTGGTCCTTTAAAGTTTTTGTTTGTTTTTTGGGTTTCTGTTGTTGTTTGGAGGTCCTGCTGAGCTAAACATAATCTAGTTTAATAACAAAGAACCCCAGAGGGCACCATGCAAATAGGAAATCACATAATGAGGCACCACGGCAGGAATCACCCACCTGCTTGAGTGTAAGCGAAGAACAGACACACCAGAAAATTATGTTTCACTTCTCCTTATTCTGAGTTACTTTCACCATTATTACTTGAGAGCAGGAGAGCACCTACGGTAACCTAAATCACTAACTTCTGATTAGGAAACAGTGAGAAAACAACTGTGTCAAACAAGCTACACTTCTGAATGTTACCATATATTCATGGAATTGCTATAAAATTAACCTTTTATCCTCAAAGCATCTAACATACATTTCCTGCCAGTACAAAATAGGCTTGAGTGTTTCAGAGCAGAGCTGAATGGCTGCAGGGTCATGGTACAAAAAGTGAGCAGCAGATGACTCTTCCAGGTATTAGACTGATCCAAAATCTTAAAACTGTCAAGACTTCACAGTTTACACGGGGATTATTTGTGATCCTGGTGCCATTTCCTTTCCACCTCCAAACCACATAAAGTCACTCGTGTAGGAGGAGGCAACGTACGTGCATGGTCTGCTACCAACACAAATGTAGTGAAAGCACCATTCTCTAACAGCCTGGCAGCTTAAAGTTACGATTTATTTCTAATTTAAAGATGTATTTTTTGCCATGCCTTTCTCTTGCCCATAAACACTACCAACCTACCTGCAGCTCAGCCTGCTTCTGGGTTAGTCTCCAAGTCTAGGCTGTCTATATTCACAATGCAGCAAGCCACCATAGCTTAACTGCCTCCACTGTTGTCACATCTGTGCCTTACTGTTCCCCTCTTGCACATGACAGCCAAAAGATGAGGCCACTTCACTACATTCCCATTTTCTCATTTTGTTCCCTTTTCATCCATAAATGCCCTGACCAAACAAGCCAGAAAAGTTCTGACCCATTCCTCAAAACCAGCTTTTGAAGACACCCATGGATTTTCTCTCTCTGCATGGCTGGCTGGCAGGTACCATCAACAGTGATTATGATCCAAAAGCAGTGCCCTCTGGTCCTGCTGGTCCAGATCAGACCACCTGGCCTTTTACAAATTCTTGGTCCAGATCAGACCACCTGGCCTCTTATAAATTCCTCAGGGACCATATACCACAGCCTTCCTGTGTCATCTGTACCCACCTTAGAGCCAAGACACAGCTACCTTGGCTACAATGCTGGGCACACCCCCACTACACATGTGGACAGACATGTTCTTCCCATACAACAGCCCTGTGTCCACATGCCTACATTTTTAGTCATGCACAGGCCACAGGTCACACCCACTGTGTGAACAAGACCATGAAGCAAATAGGAACAGGACAGAAAGGAATGCAGTGTGCCACAAACACAGATCTGCAGCCCCTCCCTCGCCCACATCTAAAGCATTCAAGAAAAGCCAGCAAAAAGCAAAAATTGTGCCAAATTAAGTATTGTGTATCTAGTTGCTCAGATCCCCAGACAGATTGTCAGATGACACTGGCTGCTCAGGAGGGATGTTTCTTTTGCAACACCAAATGCTGCACTGTGAGCTTCCAGTTTGGAGCATGACAGCAGAAGCAACCTCAATGCATGGCTGAGGATCACCTTTAACAACTGTGCAACCAACAGAACAACATAAATCATACAGAGATATAATTAAAAGGAAAACCCTATCTCAGTATTGGAAAGCATTGGTGGCTAATGAGTAAGCATGCTAAAGAAAGGACAGGCAAGCAGGACACTGAGAAAAGCAGAAGTCCTTGGAAAAAGACAAATCATTAAAGCAGAAACCAATCCTGTAAAAACACAGTGTAAGAAACAGTTGTTTTCTTTCATTTGCTTTTCTTTGAGATGCCACATCTTTTAACACTTTCCAGCATCAGAAAAATCAGGACTTGTAACTCCTCCCTCCCCAAGACATGCTTTGAAAACAAATTTCCTAGTTAACCTGCCAAAGTAGAAGATTTGACAGCACCCAAATGCCCCTTTGCCCAGCTCAGGGGATGACTCAGTGGAAACCAGCCTTCAAAAAGCGTGTTGTCATCCTTCAGTCAGTGCAACTGAATAGGAACAATTTTTTCACCTTAAAAGCCATAATGTCCACGGTAGTCACAGTTAAATGCAGCATTGTATACTAGAGGAACAGCACCAACACATTCTGATGAAACATGTCAACTTACTTTTTATCCACTTCTTCAATGTTTAATACCATTAATAAAAAGGTATCCACTGAAATTAGACTATCATTTCCTCAGGGTATCTCACAAAAGAATAGGATATCAGTATGTGCTAAGTAACATGAGGAAGAAAAAGACCAACATTTTAACTGTTCAAGCCAAACACTCAAAGCAAAACAAAACAAAGCAAAGCAAAACACCAACCATACAATCATCCCTTGGCTAGGAGAACAGACTGCCCCACACATGCACATAATTCAGCTGAGTCTCAAACCTGCATCTTGAAATAGATCTAGAAGAATCAGACATGTGGTATATCCCAATTTGCCTTATCTTGTTACAAAAGCAGGGGGTTTTTTCCACTTCCCACTTCAATCTAAGCTTTTAGTTCCAGACACTGAAGTATTAAATAAAAGGTGAAATACTAATTCCCACAGTACAGCAACATACTTCATGAAGGAAGTCAAGCCCAAGCTGTGCTTTTGCTTTTCCACCTTACCACCTCTATCAGCACTTACAGACAAAAGCCACTATTCAAGCTTTTGAGTTCAGGCATTACACGCTCCGAATAAACCACAACCTCTGCAGTTCCAACTGTGCCACTTGTGCTCTGTTAATTTATCTTAATAAAGTGATGCTTCTGTCTGCCATACGTTTGCTAGGAACGAGACACTGAAAGCAATTCTTTCTCCTCTACAAGATGACATTACACGAGTCTGCAAGAAATACAAGCTGACCAGAAGGAAACCTACTCAATGCTTCCATTATCCACAAATGCTATCATCTTTTTTTCCTCTGCTACATTATTCCGCATCAGTAACTAAGTAACAAGTGAAGAGCAATGCATAATACTTAATACCATATCTACATCAGCTCAAGTGTCAGCAAGCATAAGGTCACTTATGTTACACGAATTGCCATTGAATAGGCAACACAATAAAGGTGATTTAGAAAATGGAATAAATTCTAGCAGCTAACTAATCTTGCACTAAAGAAAAATGATAAGGTGATCTTGAAACAAAATCGGGACAACTCTACTCCCACACTGTTTCTGCCTCCAAGGTCCAAAATGATCACACCATCCTACTTCACTATAGTGAATCATGCAGAAGTACTTCGGGCACAAGATAACATGGGGATTTATATTACAAATGTTAGCATTTTATTAGCAGGTGAGCAAGGAACAGGAAGCAACCATGTAAAATTGACACAGCTGCACAGAGGCCCAGAGAACCACCTACAAATTAAGCAGAACACATTTTTTGCCAGTTTAGATTAAAAGCATGAGGAAATCTGTCCACAACATCCCAACGATCTTCGAGGGTGGCAAGGGTCATCTAAAAACGTTGCTTATTGAAGTTTTTGTTAGCAGCCTCTTGAGAGCAGCGTCTCTTTCCTCAACATTGCATATAAAACATTCCTGAAAGCATGAAGTATATGCTTTAATACATATATATACACACACGCACACTTTCTATTATTAGAGTCCTGTGCAAGAACCTAATAATAGAAATGTCCATAGTTAGAATAAGGCAATTATAAGAGACATATATAAAGCATGCTTTAAGGTATGTGCATTGCTGCCACAGAATAGCTATGCACTAAGTCAATATAAAGAAATCAGACAAGCCTATNATAATAGAAATGTCCATAGTTAGAATAAGGCAATTATAAGAGACATATATAAAGCATGCTTTAAGGTATGTGCATTGCTGCCACAGAATAGCTATGCACTAAGTCAATATAAAGAAATCAGCAAAGCCTATCACATTCATCTCCAGAGACTTCAAGTGTTTCATTTCAGTTATCATAAATCCAACAAAAAAAAATAATCAAAAAACAAACACTAATCAAAAAACCCCACAAAGGCAGAATACTGAATCCTTCTTGTCACTCCACTTTGTAGCTTCTAGAGGACCTGGAAGCAGATGCCAGAAGAAACAAATGCCACACATCAGTATTAGCTGCAATCTTTGTCTTCTTTAAGAAATAATATAAAATACACACTTAAATACTTAGGAATTGTTTGATACTTCATATTACACAAATAACATTATGTATAATTGCAGTTTAATAAGGAGAGTATCCAAATAGTAACTTTCTGTATATACCACCATTATAAACTGTCACCACTAGACATACAAATAAAGTATGTTTCTTATACAGTTGGTGTTGTAGTCGGCATTTTGTCTGTTATCTCCTAACAAACAACACAATTTGCTTGTAAACAAAGGATTCCTTAGATCAAACACAGAAAGCATGTCACTGCTGAAACCACATGTTTTAATCTCTAAGCTCAAGGAAAGCCACCCTTTCCCAATTAAAAGCACTGTGAAGATTTGCTCAAAGCTGTGCTACCTGGGACCTCCAGGGAATATTCCTGCTCAGGAACAGACTTTTAACACAGACTACGCTTTTCTTGTGTACTTGCACAACAGCACAGTCATCTTTCATCCAGAGGAGAGCACAGATTTAACATCCGCAGCAGCATTTCTGAAAGGCAACTAATCTCTCCAATACTGTTACAAATTCCACAATAAATCATGTTTAATTAGTTTGTGCTTTTTTCCTGGCTGTCTGTAATCCAACAGAGAGGAGGCTTCCAATTTCAATTTTGCAAAGAGGTGCTTAGAATAAATCGATAAAAATGCAAACCACTGCATCCCCACTGCAAACTGGAGTTATCTGCTCGCTGACGCACCAACATTCCTGCCTGTAGATGGCCTGTTACCGTTGTGGATCAAGCGTCTCCTATTTCCACTGCCTTGTTTGAAGAACTTCCCTCTTCCCACATACCTTCCACCTCCAGGGACAATCACACATGGACACTAAATCTTGGCCGTAAACAACATGACTTTTGATATTCCTGCCTCCAAAGGATCCTCAACTGCTGCCGTTCAGCAGCACAGAGAAGATCACCTGGGCACAAGTTCTCTATGCAATACATTTGAGAAACCCTTTGCCTCACTGGTATTTGGCACAGCTGAGATTTACACAGGGGCTGCTAGCTTCCTCCACTATTTATTTTATTTGCTGTACACTAAGGGCTATTGCAAATAAATGGGACTTTGGTTTTGTGCAGTGTGCTGCAAGTTACAGTTCTGCTGCACTGGGACATTGGATTTCCAGTCTAAACACCCACTACCATAGCGCCCTTGGTGGAGAGCCAGGAAGCCCTCTCAGAGCATCCGAAACTGCTGCTCCTACAGGTCACTCCATCTTCCCTCATGTCCCTCCTTTTGAGCAGAGCAGCAAACTGTATTGAGAAGAAAAGCACTATAGAGCGTAGTTTGCTTTATTCAGCTGTATATGGGACATTTATGTAATTATTTGTATTTTGTAGGAATTAAGATCCTCACACTACAAACATTTATTCACACTGTAAACCTTACTAGCACTCACCAGACCGACAACCTGCATTTTTGAGGAAAAAGACAATTATATTAATTAGAAAGCTCATGAATACAACCGCACACACGCAGAAGTTTGCTGCATGATCTGTATGTGTTTTCTTGCACAATTTATAAATTATAGAAGTTTAACCACCCTTAACTGCTCCTCTCTCTTGTCAGAGAAGTTAAAGAAATCTACAAAACGGGGAAAAAAAAAAAAAAAAAGAAACCACAAATTCTCCGTTAAGAAAGAGGTACAATGCAGAAATCTACTTTCTGCTCACTAAATGCCACATGTAGAGGTAAAAAAAATAGTGCCAGAATAAACGCACTTCAGATGGGAAGTTACAGACTTTTTTGAGAGCTTGCGGTATGGAGTTACACATCTAAGCTTCTTGGCTACAGTAAAATATGAGCTTATTTTGGATGCTGTCTTCATTTCTTGTCCTTTGGCCAACTATAGGCTAACAGCATCAAAACTCACCCTCATTGCCATCCCAGCAGTGACCTCAAACCAAACCAGGTGAGTCCCAATGGTTCAAATAAAATTCAAAAAGTATAAACTAAATCAACTTCCACAGACTCATCTCTGCTCATAAACTAGCTAAAAGATACTGAGCTGGGAAGAACAGCAGGGGATACTCCTGGGGCAACAGAAATTTCTGTCACAGCAGGGTCCCTGATACAACCACAACTGCTTTAAAACTAACAAGAGGGAACCACAAAGTGAAGATTAAGAGAAAAGCACCAATAGACCGCTTCTGTGTGAGACCCGAAATGACCCCAGGAACACTGCCAAGAATCATTTTCTTACTGGTAGCACTGGCAGCGTGTTCTGACCAGAGAGACACACAGGCAGAAGGTGAGCAAGCGTACTGGTGGGCCAAGTGAGAGGGACAAGATTCCTCCACTCAGGAAGCAGCCCACTGCCAAGTCCTGAGATTTATGGAAGAGATGCCTTTACCTATATTTCCAACCAAGCAAACACATCATGTCATCCATGTCCAGACCAGCTGCTTCCCATCAGAAAGGAGTAGAGCTCCAGACCAGTACAGGCAGCAAGAAGCTAGCAGGCCTGGCAGTCCCAAACTTTTTTAAGCAAGCTGAGTATTTCTCAAAAAAAGTTGAGAAATACTGTTTAGACTTAAAACATGTGTGCAAGTTTGAAACCCTATTACCTAGCACATTGCTAAGCTCGAGTTAGACTGGTTTGGCACCTTTCAGGAAAGCACTAGTTGAGCCCTGGATTCTGCAGGGTAAGCGGCTAGGGGATACAGCAAATGTGGTCAAGGCCCAGGGAACCAGGATATGTGAATTCTGTTCCCACAAATCTAGCACTGAGTTCAAATGAAAAACAATAAAAAAAAATAAAAAAAGGCAGCACAAAAATCAAAAATAACCAAAAAACCCACCAAACAAGAATATTAAATTTTTCCATATCTCAGTTTCCCCATCTGTGATGGAGAAACCACCACTTTAGGAAATCGAGCCAATACTTTAAGGTACTCAAAGCACACAAAGAAATGCAAATAAAATACTAATATGAAGAGAGGCAGTTGCCCCCCACCTTTTATTTTACAGATCTAGATGGGATAAATGGTTCATGACATTTAACTCCAGGCCGCACCACCTTAGCCAAAACCTTATTTAAATAGAACATTTCTGAGAACCAGGAAGGGGGGAGGAAGGCAGAGGGGAGGGATGCAGATGTGGTTTTAACCTAAGCGAGATTAAGCTTTTAAAAGGCTTGTTCTTTTTTCGTTCCGTCTCCTGGTAGCATGCCATTTTAAAAAGGTGTCTGGCAAGCAAAATAAAAAGTTTCCAGGGTTTTCCTTCCCAGCGCCGCCTCAGCCAAGAGCCGGGCGGGGAGGACGGGGCCGGGAGAAGTCGCTCGCGCCTTTCTTCAGCTTTTTTCTCCAACAAGCCCCCTGGATCCAGACGTTCTGAGAGAGAGCTGCGGGCGAGGATCACCCCGGCTGGCCTCACCTGCCCGGCACCCCGGGCTGCCCAGCGGGGCCCCGGCCGCGAACCTGCAACCTCCCGCCCCACGGGCCCGGCTCCTGCGGGGCAGCCGCGGCAGGGCGGGGGCCGCCATGCACGCACCCACGCGTGCCGCCAGCCCCTCACGCAGCACCGGCCGCTCCAGGCGCTCTCCCTCCCGGAGCGGCACCGGCCGTGCCGGCGGCGGGACACAGGGCAGGGGAGGGGAGGGCGGCCGGACAGAGGCGATGACAGCGCCCGGCCCAGCAGTCCCTCGGGATTACCGGGCGGTGCTGGAGGGCCTGTCCGGCCGCCAGCTCCTCGCAGGGCCACGGCGGGGCTGCTCCCGCCTGCCCGCACGGCGCCGCTCACCGCAGACCTACCCGCGGAGGCGCAGAGCCGGCGGGGCCCCGGGGCGAGACGGGCCGGGCGGGGAGCGCAGAGAGACGAGAGGGCGGCAGCGAGAGAAACTTTCCTCCAAGTGCAGCCGCGTCCCATCGCCGCCCCGCGATCCCGCCCCGCCGACGAACAAAAGGGCCGGGACCGGGAGCGGCGCCTCGGGGGGAGCGACACGGCTCCCCGGGGCTGCGAGCCGAGAGCAGGTTCGAGTCAAGACAAGACGAGACGAAACGACCCGAGCTGCTGAGCTTCCCACCCAGGTCCCCCGTCCTCCACCGCGTCCTTACCTGGCGGAGGGCTGGTGCAGAGCGCCGAGCCGGGCCGGGCGCGGTGGAGAGTCCCGGCTAGCTAGAGCGAGTGCCAGGAGGGCTCGGCGGGGATTCCGCCATGTCAGTGATGTCGGCACCACATGGGGCCCGCGGACGGCCCACGCTACCGCGCACTCTAGAGTAGAGGCTCCCGCCGAAAAGCCGGCTGAGGCGGGCGGCGGCGAGACGCGCCGGCCCTGGTGCACCCGCCCCGCCGAGCAGCGGCTCCGCCCCGGGCCGGCCCCGCGCCACCGCCTCCGCCCCGCAGCCGGGGGGAGCCGTGAGGGGTGGCAGGGCTCGGCAGCGGCCCAGTCAGGCGGCGCCGCATCGCTGTGCGCCCCGCGCCGGCTCCGCCGCCTGCCAGGGTACGAGCTCCCGTTTCGCCTCGTCCGCCCTCGGCTCCTCCGATTCCCGCATCATTCCTTATTGTCAAGTATCACCCCTGGAGCAGAAATGACCCACCGAGCCTTCCCCAGCCGTCGTGGCAGAGGCTGGTCCCTGTTGTCACGAAAATCCCATTTTTCACTGGGGAAGCCCCTCGTCCGAAGGGGGAAAGGCTGGGTTTTGCCTCACTCCCCTGTATGTCCTCCCCTCGGCATCTGCTGCAAAAAACACCGCGTTAGAAGAACCCTTAGTTCCACCAGGGTGGTTGCTCCTGTGTTTCCATCAGTTGGGAGTGAGGAGAAGATTTAGGATATGTTTTTCAGAGCTTCATAAATGCTTTGATTAAGTTGTTGTAGCCCAAAAGAAGAGAAGTTTTTCTGCTGGCTCTGGAAGAGAGTCCCAAGGAGCCATAGTGGTCATTTACCTCTCAGCCCTGCATCCAGGTGATGGAGGAATCATGACTAGAGACTTAATCTGTTTACAAGGAAAGCTTAAAATAGGGCATGGCCTTACACCACAGATCACAGCGGTGCTATGAGGGGGCTTTTGATTTGGCCTTTGGGTAGCTAGCAGAAGCTTCCTCCGCAGAAGCTCACCACCCATATGTCTTGTGCTCTGCATTTTCTCTGTCACTTCAGTGTTGTTTTTTCTTACAGCTTTTATCACCAATCGATCTCTCCTACCCGTGAGAGCAAGGCTTCCTTTCAGAAACTAGAAAACCCAGTGAAGTCTTAGGTGCATTTTCATCAGCTTCCATTAAAATATCAACATGATGTTTTTCTCATAGTACTCCTTGATGTTCTACTTCTTGATGAAATTCAGACTAAAGAAAAATTGGTTTGGCATAAGAGTTCCATAAAATAAAGACATCATGCCCAACTAGCCTGTTTTGGTTTTTTTAATTGATCAAAACACAGAAAAATGAAAATAAAGGTATCTGAAATAGATAATTCCCACAAAAATAACAAATCAGTGTTTTCCCATGGGAAAGATTTTTCAATGTAAAATGGCCAGCCAGCACTAAGTATTGTTAATTCTTAATTGCAAAAACTTTTGCAATAACTAAAATATAAAAGTAGAAAAATGGTTTATTTTATTAGTGACCTAAAGCACACAGACTTTTTGATGATCCTGTATTGAATTACAGTAGATGAGATTAATTACTCACGAGGGTGATAAAGCCCTTACTTAGTCTCATAGACTGTTTTGTGAAGATGAGAGAGAAAAGGAACAGTGAAGATGTTAGGTTAGAAAGGAGAAAATAATCACTGACCCAAGCTGGAAAATTACTCCAAAGAAAAAAAAAAAATAAATTAAATTTCAGTTGAAGTGTAAATAAAATCAAACCTGAATAAAGCAAAATGGGGGGGGAGGGGGGGGAGCGTTTCTTTTCATAAAGAGAATACAGAAAAGAATGTAGAAGAGAAATAGAAACAAAACTGCACAACTGACTTGTAGCTTTTCTACCCAACGATCAGGAAGGCAGCCTGGTCCTCACTTGGAGAGTCAAAACAGAGGCCCAGTGCACAGAGACATTGCCAGTCTCACCTAGAACTGCAGAATTGGCCAGACACATGAAAAAGAAGAAAACTAGCCTGGTCCTGGAGCAAAGGCATACATACCTCCTCCCTGGAGCACTTTTCATTCAGCCCTGCTGCCCTGATGAACAGATATGGTTAGCAATAACACCAAGCTGATTCAAAGGAAACTGGGCGTGGCTTATAAACTGAGGAAGGGAGCAGGGGAGAGTACAGCAAGGACCACTTTTCCTAAGAAAGTTCCAACATAAATAACAGATAAATTGTCTTTACTGCCTGAACCAGCTCATCTAGGAAGAGCATTAATCAGACCTGGAGGAAACCATCTTTTGCCCCTGAAAAAGCATTAGGCTAAGTGGTGACACAGCAGGGACAGACAAATTACACTGGAGAAAATGACTGACCTAAACTACCATCTAAATAAATACAGACCAGAGCTATGAACTTAACTTTTCTGTTTTGATGAGTCTGGGTTTTTTTCAATAACATGCATATTTTTCTTTTATCACAGTGAAATCTTTTTGTTAATTCAGGAAGCAAGTGGCATCAAAATGCAATAGCATGTCTATTCCATCTCCTTTCCCATGTGCGCCTGTTGCAGACAAGCAGGATGAAGGGATGATACTGTCTCCTTCCTCAGTCTTTCTCTTGGATCCATGACCTCAGGACAGTCATTCCCAAGCTGGAGGTGCACCAGGACCAGAGAGAAGCCCCCAGCTGCTTTCAAGCAAGAATTGTTTAGCCATCACATAGTCACTGCTGACTGGGGCTGGATGCAAACTAATTCTAAATCCCATATTCTGCCACCATCCCCATCAGCCATCCCTTCCTATTTGTTGACAAATCCCAGAGAGGGGCCTATGGAAACTCTCTCTGTACAGTCGGGATGTGATCTTGCAGATTATACATCATTGAAATGGCTGCAAAGACAGTCTTTATTCACACAGGGTACTTTCCCTTGCATTTCTGATGGGATTACAGTTAAACTTTCACTATTCCCACAAGTTCCACATTCTGTATTCTAGAGGGCAGGCAGGCAGGCTGAGGTGATGGCACCAGTGCTGTTTGGCAGTGTACAGATAATGCTCTGATGAATTTATGTGCCAGGTTTTAACCTGTGGTGTTCAGCCCTCAGTCATTTTTAATAGCACCAGCATCTAGGGTGTATGGTTCCACTCACACACTGGCAGGGACTGTAGTCACAGAAGTTTTCTCTTTGTGTGCATTATTACATCTCTGAGCATCTGAGGGTGTGCTGGCTTGGGACTCAGTGTCTAACAGCTTACATTTGCACATAGCAAAAGCTTCAAGTTCATACTCCTAACTAGTTCAGACTCTCACACTCAGGGCCAGGAGCAACCTGGGCAGAGAAAAACAGATACTCAGCAAGAAATACACCCTAGGTGACCCCTAGGAAGGCTGAGAGTAGGCACTGAAGCACCCCTCACTTGCACCTCACTCTCAAAGGGAAAGGGTTTTGCAAGGTGGGAAGGGCAGGATGCTCAAAGCAAACAACAATCCTTAAGGATGATATCCTTAAGGAAAACATCCAGAACAAAATGACATAGCACCTCTCCTCCCTCCACCTTGTGATCACGATTTATTCCTTCCACTGAATAAAGATAGGACCATATAATCTGTTTTTTCTTGTTAATAAACCCTTTTGGGGGCCCTTGTCCTTATCTATCCCATATCATTAAAGTTAGTGCAATTTGCACAATTGGGTACTCAAAATCCTACAGTACTATTTGATCACAGTAGTCTTCTCTCACTCTTACCTAAAAAATAATAAAAAAACCAAAGCTAAATGCAGATTAGACTATACAGATTAAAACATATTGAATTTCTTCAATCTTGACAATGTTTTATTTTCAAGATGGTGCCCGGGGACTAGCAGAAGTAAGAAGATCTGGGTAAGCACACGTATGTAGTTTGTAGTTCATAATGGTCACTTTTACTGCAAGGAATCAAAAATTCTGCAGGACACTTTTTAAATAACTAGGGCATGTAAACATTTGCATGAACCAGGATTTCTGTCTGTACCTCTCTATTTAGAGGAAATGAATGCTAGTTATTCACTCAGTGTATATTCATGTTGTTGCATTCATGAACTGACCAAGTTTGGTAAGGAGTTTGTATTCACAGTATTAATTAGCAGATTTTCCCCCTCTTCAGACACAGGTCAGTATCTTTCATGCTCAGTAACACAGGCAGAAATTAAGCCCCAAATATTTTACTCTAGGGATAAGGTCATAGGACTAATCACTGTAAAATTCTGAATTAAAAATTTCTGCTTCTTGCTACTGGGATGGATGGTAACCTTGCATTGCACAACAATTTGTGATAAAAACAATTACCTACATTCAATAGGCCAGTCTTTAATTTTGTCTTTGAATCTCTCAACCTACTTCTAAGCAATAAACATGCCCAGTCAAAGTCTACTAGAAGTCACTAAAGACCCAGGAACTTCTCTGGCAGCTAGGAGAGGCCCTCTAAATGCCAGTGCCATTATTCTGAAGGTGTGATTTCTGACACAGCAGAAGTTGTTGTTTGTCGGGGATATTATGCTATTAGTTGTTTCTTAAGCTTTACAAAAGCATCATGGAAAAAAGATGTTCCTGTTGCCCTCTCTTGCATGAGGAGTACCATTGTCTTCATAATTTATCCGCTTGCAAGCTGAGGACTTAACAGGGCATATTTTACATTTTTTCATCTACATTGGTTTTATAAGTTTAAATAAGTTCCCATCTGCCAAGAGCTTCCAAAGAGCATTGGCACTTAACCAGTTCAAGAAGCTTGCCATAAAGATTACACACCAGTTGTGCTTATTCAAAACAATAACTTTGACCACTGCACCAGAAGAAAATACTCCCATTTATTGTCTTATAATCACGCATCTCTGCAGTGTTAGTTCCCCTTTTGCCAGCAAGAAGGATGTTCCTTTTGATATTTAACAAATATTTCAGCTAAGTCTCCTTAACACTCTGCAGTTCTTTGGCTCATTAGGTTTGCTTTGGTTTTGTTTTGTTGAAAGCTCTAGTTTCAGTTCAGGCTCTAAAGAAAACAAAGCACTGTTGCTTGCATTGTTAAAGCCAAAATTAGGGCCATGAAAAAAAAATGTTGTTCTTGGGAGATTTTGTAGATTGGTATTTGTGAAACAGCTGGAGATGAAACATACAGCACCAATCCTGACCAGTTGCTCCTAGTCATGTTGCACATTCAGGAAATTCATAATTAGGTGGTTATATCCCCAGTGTTTCCCCTGCAGCACTATTTACAACTGGCAGTTTATCTTCTTTCTTGTCCTTAAAAAAAAAAAAAAACCAACAAGAAACCACAAAACTGAAAGCACCACTACAAAGGAAGAAGTGGGAGAGAAAATACAAGCAGGAATGACTTAAAATATGCTTAATAGTTTCTTTTCACTGTAAAAAACAGTCAGATGTTTTCATTTCTTCACATACCAGCAAGCTTCTCCTGATCCATTGCCCTTTTTATCACAGTACTTTTCCTCTATGCTGTATCTCCTTCCTCTTTGCAGTATTTATTTTGTCAGTTAATTTTTTATTTTGCCTTGCCAGTCATGCACCCGCTTTCCGGTAAAGGGCAGCCACACCTGACAGTTTGGAAATAAACACTTTAGTAAGTAAACATTTATTTTTCTTGCCAAATGGAAAGAAATGGGGATTTTATTCCTAGCTCACTCCAAGGTTTCTAGTGAATTCCTAAGGAGTTTCTGCTCTTTATTTTTATTTCCCTAACAGTAGCATGAAAGCCTTTTTCTGCACACTGGGAATCTTCATACTGCATGCTACAAACAGTGATATCAAAAATTCATATGAATTTTAAAGCAGTCAGGGTATAAGTTAAAGGATTTTTCTTCTTTTCATAGCTTTTAAATAGAATAACCTTATCTACTGGTAATTGCATGTGCAATGTGGAAATTTTTGTATACAGGGAAATGGATGAGAAACTTGATTTAAGCTGTTAGCAGTGATTCAGCAGGTTTGCTCTGCAACAGTAAAGCATTAAAGATAAGCTTTTCAAGCAATCATTATTACCAGTTTTTCCTAAAAATAATTTTTAAAATCACCTTGGAAAAACAAAACCAAAACTACTCAGATAGCACTGCTCTTTAAAGTTTAGGAGTTTCCATACCTGTAATTAGGAAGTGCCACAGAACCACCAGTGCCTCAGAAGCCTGGCTTTTTGGAGATAAAAAAAAACCCACAGCAATTTCATAACACATACAGTGAATACACAAATAACTTTAAGACAACAAAAAGAGTCATCAACCCCTCTGGAGCTGGAATGACAGTTCCAGCCCCTGGATCACAAGATCACCATAAATCCCAGCAAGAGCATAGGGAAAAGCTAGCCCTCAACCCAGCCTTCCTGCTAGTGCTTCTTATCCAGGGGAGCTTCAGCCATTTTGCTGTGCACTTGTGGTTTCCTCCTCCTCTCAGAATTTTGCTAAATGCATTTTTAGTTACAAATGCAGCAGAAATACAACCAGACAATATCTTATTTTTCCCCCTAGCCATCAGTGAGCACCTCCGATTCCCTGGCTGACAGGGTGGAAGCAGAAGGCTCACTGACTGTTTTTGAATGGAGATGCCCAGTCATGCCAAAGTACAAGTCCTCTCTGAAAACATCATGGCAAAGCATGATGATTTTCAAAGAAAGACAAATCTCCTCAAAAGCTCTATAGATCTGCAATAAAGCAAGATTCTTTATGCCATGTGGGAGGCCCTTATGAAAAATATTATTGTTAAGTTACAATATATTATCAAAAAAAAAAACCAAAA
>NDXB01010958.1:35297-58829 GCA_002631895.1 Agapornis roseicollis | reverse complement strand
ACACTGAGAATTTATTTTCTCAAAACCGAAAAAATATGGTAAAAAAAAAAAAAAAAAAAAAAAAAAAAAACCAAAACAAAAAAAAAAAAAAACCACAACAACAATATTGAAGAATTTAAGAATATTTCACCTCAGATTCCTCTCCATCGTTGACTTTTCCCAGAGCTTCCCCAAAACCGGCATGGAAATACTGAAAGTGTTACTTCGAAAAGCAGTCACATTTTAAAAATTACTTATAACTTTATCAGACTTCAAAGGTGATGCCTGATATAAACGTATGTTTCATGTTGATCAGTAATTGAGTCTGGAATATAAATGTTTTGGTGTGGTCTTGGAAAAATCTCTTCTGCTAACTCTGCCTCAGGTTAGAATGATTTAAAAACTAGTGCTTATTTTACAATTGTGTTACTTCTTTTATCTACAATAAACTGCAAGGCTTAACCTCTCCATCATGCTCTGTCACACAATCACACCTAAATTCTACCCACCTTCAATGATTTTTTTTTAAACAAAGTGAAGATCTAGCAGGCTGCCCTAAAGATCAGCAAAAACCTGGAATTATTTTTTACTTAGGGAGGCACAACCACTAGAAACAAGGCAATACAAGCAGCATTCAGCATTCTGTCTCAGCTCCTGCCTCACTGCATTGCACCCGGGCAGATCACAGATGTGATACACAGTGATGTGAAATAGTGTCTGCATAGGTCCTGAGTCATTCGGTGGTTGATGGATCAAAGACAAATTTATCCTCAGGGCCTCATAGTTTATGTCCATTGTGTTCATAACTTCTGTTTTCTTCCAGCTCTGCTTGCTGCTGAATGAGAATGGGAAGGGGTAAAGGTGCCAGGAGAGCCGGTCTCCCTTACCACAGGGCACATCTCAGCCAAGGTTGTGAAGCCATGGTTACATGAGCAGTAATACTGAATCTGTGCACTCACAAATTTCTTTTCAGTGTATTTATCCCAGAACAGGCATGCTAGCTGAATTTGTCAGAGCACACAATACAGCTCATGTTAACGCAACACCTTAGGCTAACATCGCATCTTCTCTGGGATTCACTGTATAGCTGGGATGGAAGTGACTGACATCTGGCATAAAGTCTAGCTGTTCAAAGTTAATCCAGAAGAATTTTTAAGCTAAACTGGAACTGACAGAGGGAGCATAGACCATACAAGTACTCATATGGCAGCACTTTTAAATCCTGTGCTGTCCCCGTCCCTCTACAAAAAAAGAAATGCAGTGTGTCATCACACCACTCCCTTAGTCCTTTGGTGTTTTGGTTCTTCGGAAACTATAAAATACAGACCCTGACATTTCTGTGGTGGAATTCATATAAATTCCTCATGAAAGCATGTACCTACTTGGAAGCAATACTGAACTGATATGGATAATGTCTTCTGAATTGCACTAAAATCCTCAGAGATTAACCTGAAAATGCATCAATCCTTTAGAGCACTGGGCATGTTTTTATATTTAACTTTACCCTGAGATTAAGATATTCAAAATAGACTTGGCAGTTCATTATATGAGAGAGTTATAAGAGTACTCTGAAGTATTCAGAATAATCAAGTAAGCACATGCAGGATCAGGGTCCAAGATGGAGTTACTTGGAAAAAAACATAGTTCTGTCTGGCACAAAAAAAAGTGCCAGTGATGAACAGAATGCCAACTTCAACAAATAAGATATGCCAGTATCTTACATTACATTTCTTCTATACGATACGTGTGGAAAGAGAAAAGCAGCAGCTAGATATTCTTGTTGGGGAAAGATTTGACTTTCAGATAATTATATTTTTGTTTGGAGGCTCAGTCACTCGTCTCTTCTCTAAAGCTTGAACTTGATCCTGAAAACTGGTCAGTTCCATTCATCAACTGACTTTATCGCTTCACTTTAGTAATAAAAAAAACAGCACCCAAGTATTTTAAACATAATTCACTGAATTTAAAGAAAACTCTTCCAATCTGTAAATTCTGCATCCAAAACTTAGCTAAACAAAAACTTACCTGTGAGGCAGCCACACACATGGGGTGTGACGGAAGACTGTGAGGGAGGAGCAGGACATGAGGGGCAGCCATGGGATGTAAGGATGGCCATGATGGGAAAGCAGGGCCAGCCATGGGATGTGAGGGGATCACCATGAGGGGCAGTTGTGAAGGGAGATCATGAACAGTCATGAGGAGTAGGGCAGCAGCTCTACAGTGTGGACCACTGTGGGGAGCAGAAGATGGGTGGCTGCGAGTGGAGATTGTGAGGGGCAGCTATGAGGGGAGATCTTGAGGTGAGATCAGCTTGCCCTTAGTGACATGTTTTAGCGGTGGGCTTAGCAGTCCTGGGGTAATGGTTGGACTTGATCATAAAGGTCTTTTCTAGCATACTTGATTCTATTCTATGATTCTTTGTTAATCAGGGAATGAAGGAAGCATTTAAAGTGAGCTGATGCAAATGCTACATTTGGAAAAGCAAGCCAAAAGATACAACTAAAGAAGAGAAAAACAAGTACATATGTTTTTGTGATAAATCCATTAAATGATAGGAGTTCTTTACTTGGGACAAAGGTTAAGAGAATGAAAGCTAAGAAAGTGGGAGCAGAAGAAATTTTAGGCAGTTAAACTTTAAACACCCAATTGCTTTCAAAGACTAATGGACATTATTAGTGGGATTTCTTTAAAGAAACTGTGTTGCTACCACCTATAGCTAAAAATAAGAGAGTATACACTGTGTAGAACACACAGAATGTGGGAGAGCCTTGACAGGCCAGGGAAGAGCAGATGAATGGGGTTTCAAATCTAGGATGAAACAATGATCTTTTGCCATCTCTTTATTAATTATATTAACAGAAACAAGCTGCTTAATAACATTTCTTTGGGTGAAAGATGCAAGCCTAAATTTGTTCACTTTAATTCAAAGACAGAGGTAAAATCCAGGTAAACCTGTGGTGTTTCGGCATTGTCCAGAATACAGATTGGGTTAGACTGAGCTTTGTTCCTCAAACTTCAGGTCCAGCTACAGGTTCATGCTGCAGTCTTTGACAGCAATTCAGTTAAGTTGTTGCTGCCCCTTGCTGCTAGTTGGTACCTCTGTGGTCTGCTCTCTCAGTTGTGCTGGTCCCCGTGGCTTTTGCATCAATGCTGTGAATCAGGCAGGGAAACCGATCTGGCTGAAAAGCAGCATTCTGAAAATGTCCGAATTTATTTTAAAGTCTTCCAACCAGGTAATCTACATGACTGGTTTTAGATAGCAGAAGAAGCTGTGGCCCAAAGGCAGGGGTGGTGGGCTACAGTACCAAGGTAAGCATGGATGGAAGAGAAGGATAGCTACCAACATTGCTGCCAAATACAAGCAGCAGCATAACTTTGACCCACATCTCTTTCAGGCAAGTCACATAACAGATTCCAAAGGGAGACAATTCTCCTTCAGTTCAAATGCAAGGGACTTGTGATTTAGAGCAGAAAAAGCTGTATTATTTCCTCTTTTGCTAAATACTTCTGGGCAGCTACAGTGTTCACCCTGCTGACAGCCATGAAACCCTGCCTAGTCACTAATCCCTTACCTGCTCCCATGGATAATTACCTACTAAGCATAAATGTTGCCTGCAGCACTTTCTGTTGGGAGGTAGCCCAGCTGCTGCAGAATGAAGATCCAAACTTGCTGTTAATCCAGAAGTACTGGGGTCATATTGCCAATCTCACACACACCCTGAGTCATTTGTCTGCTGCCTCAGTTCCTTGTTTTTGTTTCCTTGATGAGCACATGCATGCACTCACATGCATACGTGCACAAACCACACACTGCAGTTCAGGAAGGCTTCCTGCAGTCAGATATATGCAGCCAAATTCCACCTAAAGCAGTTTTCTAAGGTTTAAATGCTTCTGGATGTTGAGATACAGCTAAAGTAAAACAGTAAGGGTCTCAGAGGAGTCTAAGCAGGAAGAATCCAGTCATGGGGGCCTAGCTTGCTGTAGGTAGACAGTCACTGTCTGTACACAGCAGAAGCTGTATATTTGTGTACTTCATAGAATAATTTGATATGAAAGGAACCTTCAAAGGTCACCTAGTCCAACCCCCCTGCAATAAGCAGGGACATCTTCAACAAGATCAGGTTGCTCAAAGTCATGTCCAACCTGACCTTGAATGTTTCCAGAGATGGGGCATCCACAGCTTCACTGGCAACCTGGTCCAGTGCCTCATCACCCTTATCTTTGCTGCCTTTATCCATTATTTGTCCTTTTCTGAGAACTCTGCTAGTTCCTCTGCTACCTGTTAGCCCTCCACTCTGCTCAAATTATTTATCCTGATACTTGGTAAATTCTCCATCTGTCCATTATTCACCCTGCCCACAAGCTCTCCCCTATAGATGAAATCTAATCCTGAATCTCTCATCTGGTAGTATCAACGGTTCATTTATTTTATGTTAGCTGTTTTATTATGTATTTGTGAACCATACTGCACATGGTAAGCTGATGGTAGTGCCAACTGGTGATAGAGTCATGGCCTGGGGTACAGTTGTGACTGGGGAAGGAAGGGTCCCCAGTTCTACTGATGTAAACCAGCCAGTTATCTCCTCCTCTGGAAGCTTAGGTCTTCTGTCTCTTGGTATTGGGTTCTTGCTATCATGATCCTTATAACAAGGTCTCTTTAGGGTATATATATATATATATATATATAAAAAAAACCCACATTTGCTCTCCACTGCTGTTTTCAGGAATATTCATTTGCATTTGCTTGCTTTTTCTGTATACTGACATGCAAATACCCAGAACACCCTAACAGATCTCCATTCAGAATCGCTCGTGTGTCTGCAAAACCACCAAGAATCCTTCACTTTATATACAGTTCTCTGGAATTAATTCCTCATCAGGATAAACCCTTTGCAGGTAAAACCCTTTCAGAACTCAAAACATCTGAGAAAATTAATGCAGCAGCTTTCCTAAACATCCCAGATTCTTCAAAAAGAGTAAAGCTGAAGAAAAACTGCTGAAAACAGCCAACATCTTTGACAGAAAGTCCATGTGGAAAAATGGAAGTGTTTGGAACAGGAATTTCCCTAGGGTGAAGAGTGTTGCTTAACTGCAGGACCGTCTGAAATGACCTGTCAGTGCACAAACTCCATATTCATTTCACTGCTGTTCACCCAGACATGTTCATAGGCAATGTCACTCAGAGCCAGCATACTGACTTACCAGGAACTATTATTTTTTAATTTTCCTTTTATTTTGAACTAGTTCAGAATTAGTTGTGTACTTAGAACTTAAATTATAAATGACCAGCAGTGATAAGGGACATGCCTTCCTTCTTCAACATATACACCTGTTCGAGCTATTCCCCTTTGGGTATTGCCCTAATGTAAGCTCTCCTCTAATGTCCAGTACCAGGCTGTTTGTTTATGTCTCAGTAATCTCATGGAGGGTAGAATCTGCCTACAGTATTTTTCTGTACTTTGTAAGAAAGTATAGAAAAAAAGGAAGATTTTTATTTTCTTCAGATTATGTCAGTGCTAGTTACAGACTAGGTCATATTTTATTTCTTCTTTGGTACCTTTGGTCTTTCTTTGACTTTCTCATTGCATACCTCAACTCCTTTCTGGTGCATAGGAGTTTTCTGAGGATAAATCCTCACCCCACTTGGAGGATGAAGATTGACAGGCCAGTGTTTTGGAATGACCCTTTAAGACATCCTTTAGGGAATGGTAGGCTATCAGGACACCATGCAAACTCAGCTCACTCTGATAGGATTTACAGGAAACAGAAGCATGTCAGTGTAATGTGATGAAGAGAATGTGATCTCTTTGTAGAGTTACTGAATGATAGATGTGTTTATCAGTAAGCTCAGTTATGAAGATAGAGATGGGGCAAAATTGAATCTATTTTGTGGAAACTAAAGCAGAAACCTTGCTGGAAACAGGAGTTTCTTCTCCCTTCTCTAGAGGGTGGTTTGAGAGAGGCACTTTCCTACAGAGCAGAGACATCCTCCTAGGCCTCCTTCCTCCTTTCATTTGCAGCTTTTCTGAGGGGTTTTTCACAATTCAAGAGCTAAAAAGAAAAAAAAAAAAAAAAAAAAAAAAAAAAAAAAAAAAAAAAAAAAAAAAAAAGAACTTATAAATCCCTGCATTTTTTTTCCTACGCCTCCTTCCAAACTCTTCAAACTGGGTTAATTTTGCTATTCTTTGCTATTCTTGTTTTTACAGTGGTATTTTTTTTTTTTTTTTTCAAGTTTCATGGATCCTAGAGGCCCCTTTACCTGTGGTATTACTGGGGCTCTTTCCTGCCAAGTTTGTGTATATCCAGAGCAGACATCTTTGATCATATTCTACCTACTACAAGGATCAACACACCCCAATCACTTGTGGTGTTTAGACTCCCACTGACTTGTTTGGGTGTCCCAATTCAAGGAAAATCTGCAAGAGCAATGACAGCATTAGCTTAGTTCCTCTTGACCTTCCCTTATCTGTAGACAGAAACACGG
The DNA here is from genome assembly GCA_002631895.1 of Agapornis roseicollis. Classification (NCBI taxonomy): domain Eukaryota; kingdom Metazoa; phylum Chordata; class Aves; order Psittaciformes; family Psittacidae; genus Agapornis; species Agapornis roseicollis. Next base: position 52,366 of record NDXB01010958.1, on the reverse strand, counting down.
GTCCATAAACTCAGTGTTTAGTTAAAGCATAACTGCAGTTAGGTTCATAATGAGGAAAATGAATCAGAGATCAAAAGATTTGCTTTTTGGTGGGTTTAATTTTCTTCCTTGTCTTTGCACTTCAGTAATAAACACTGCTGTTCCCCCTCTGCCCTGCTGTTCCATATACTGAAGATCAAGTTGGGAAATATTTTAGAGAAGACGTGATTACACAGAAGGAAGTATTAGACTGTGACCTTATAGCTGCTTTGGAAGTTTTTGAAGGCTACATGGCAAACGTTCTCAGTATTTCCAAATTCTCAGAAAACGGAGATTCATAGATTGCTCTTCATTAATTTAAGTGTACTAACTAATTGGCCACATATATGTTTATTCTCTCTTTCTCATGCATGCACACATAGAGCAAAGCCAACACATATTTCAAGATGCCTGAAATAAATAATGGGCCCACAGTACTGCCTCAATAGCTACTGGCATGGAATGAAAAGTAAACAGCAAAACAGGAAAAGGAAGGCTAAAACTAGATTAAACAGATTCTGTATTCAAGAGTGTGCAGTCATCTGGGAACTTAATGAAAAAGACTTGAAAGGAAAAGTTAAAACAAATAACATACAGACCTCTCTTGTATTTTTGAAAATCCCTCATCAGCTGTCTTGCAAAATACCTTTAACAAACTAGCATACAGTATAAAACTTAGATGTACAGAATTAACCTTTCATTCACTAAGATAAGCAAAATTTCAGGTTATTCTACATCACTGGAATTCAGATTGTTTGAGAGGACCTGGAAGGGAGATGTCAGGGATCAAAGAAAGGAGCTTCTTGGTCTCAGTTATAGGGAAAAGGATGTATGTAATTTCTCGGGATAAGGACATGTTATCAATAGAAATTTATGCTGCATATATGTGACACAGTATGCCTTCAATTAACTCTAAGAGATGTACAAAAAGCAAGGTGATTTAAAAACCTGGCCTATCACCAAAGCCAGCTAGGTCTCTCACTCTTTCTATCATTTGAAGCTAGAAATCTCCTGCTGAATACCTGAATTTTATAATCCCAATTTTGATTTGAACTGGAACCCTAGCTCCTACAATAAATCAAACCCAGATCTTAACATGTTCTTTCCAGACCATTTCTGATAACACAAGCTCTATTGAAATAATCTGGCTTTGCTTCTGCATTGATTTCCAAGAGCCCTAACCAGGAATTTTGCTACTTAACTGACTTCAGACATACTCGTCTAGGTTAGCTGATTGAGCCAAAAAAGAAATCCTAGCCTCCTTCACCACTGCTTTCATTCTTTACAATTGGAAATAAGAAAACTATCTTAGAGACTCTGTTTGGACAACCTGTCATGTCTCTTCCCTTTTGTCTGATCTTCAAGAAAGTGTCATCAACTTTTCTGCCATATTTCTGAGTTCTGCTGTAGCCCCATAAATTGAAAGAACTTTGAGTGAAGTGTGTTACTGCCCACCAGACAGGAGGCACAGAAGACGACTTTTCCACTAACTTAAGCATCTGTAGTTGCCCCAGTAGGAATGCCTGTAAGCAATCTTACAGACTGTTTTCACCATGGAGTCTAAAAGCAAGATGTTCACCCATTATGCTTCCAAGGGTATTGTTTGGGCAAGTGCTTTCTTTCTGATAGATTGTGTACACAGGACACTTCTTCCTTGATCAAAGTCTTCTCTTGCAGGTCAGAAAGGATCTTTTAATTTTATTAATCCAGCCTGGACTAGTAAATCCCACAGCCCCGCTTGCAAATAGTTATGATTAAACTTACTCAAGAGCCAGATGGCTCTCACGAATTCAAATTCAGGATGCTAAACCTACATTTCCAAGGACATTTTACATAGGACATTACTTTTTGTTTATCCTTAACTGACATCTTTCATCAAGCACTTGGCTAACTTGTTTCTAAAATTAGCTGTACTTCAGGTACAGGTACAACTACATGGTCTCCAGTTCTTCTAAATTAAAGGTATTGTACCAAAACACAGACATAATCTCAAAGGCAGTGGTAATCATTATTTGTACTGTTAACATCCATAATCATTAAGAAAAAGGGGGTACTTGTAAAGCTTACTACTTCTCGTAAAAAGCCAATCTTTCTTACTGTTTTTATGTAGTGAAACATTTCTTCTATAAAAAGACCCTTTGATATATCCATGTGAGTAGTTTCACTACTGAAAACTGTTTCCAGTATAACTTTGGACAGAAGATGCTAGTAAAACAAGAAGGACAATTTAGAACTCCCATGGAACTGTGGGTTGTACAGCACTTCCTGCTACACTAAGAAAACCTGGAGTCTTATGGACAAATTAATAAGGACTTACATTAGCCCAGTCTCCATTAAATTGGATCATGGTTGGGAGCACTGGCAAGCTAAGGTCAATGCAAGGGTGGTTTGTGCTGTAGATGTCTCAACTATATCTGACCTGTAAACAAAGAGGAGATTTGCAGTTCCAGGACAGCCAGTATCTTAACCTTCCTCTGTACAAACACTTGTCCTGAAAAGTAAAATACTTATTTTGAAAAAAAATACACATTCCAAATGTACCTGTTGTATTTCCACCTCTATGAACCATAGACACCAAAGACCATTTTACAGAACTACAGACACCCTTACTAGAGATTAATCCAAAATAACACAACAGAGGACTTACATATAGAAGTAGGACAGTGGCTGTCTGATTGTATCATTTTATTTTTCTGAAGATTCCAGGTACTGGTACCATAGAAACAAGATTAAGGTACTAGAACTCCAAGATGTAATGCTCATTGGTGAGCAGTAGATAAAAGCCTTCAGGCTTCACAGGTAGCACAGCTGAACTATGCCTGGTTTAGCAGCCAGAGAGGATGAGTTTCCAGCCAGACTTGTCCCTTTTCCCCAGCTGCTCCCTCTGATGTGTTTTCAGCCCCTGGTTCATGGATCCGTCTATGCTCCCGGCCCCAGAAATGCCTAAAGATCTGAAAGTTTAGAAGGACTGAATTTGTCCTTGCATTCACTGTTGGGCCTCCAGCTGCAATCCCTGTGCCTGGTGGAATGCAGGTGGTAGACAGCAGTCTGTAATTACTTCAAGGACTGCAAATAGAAGGGGGAAAACCTACTCAAAGAGATAAAACCCTGACCCAAATGGAATCAGAAGGAATTTAGCTGTTTACATGAATAGAGGCAGGATTACCCCTCTAGCCAAGATGATAAGACTATGAAGTTTATCTATACATTTACTCTTGTTTTCTGCCAGCAATAAACACAGTAAAAAGATAAAGATGTATCAAAGAAGCTGACTGTGCTACAAGGGATGTTTCTCCTAGCTTCAGGCTGCAAGATTATCTTGCACAAAGTAAGTATGAAAGCTGTTGTGCAAACACTGCACACCATTGTTTATTTTGTCATATCACAGCTAATCATAACCCTTTTAAAATTCTGAGCAGATATTGTGGAAAGTGCTGCGCTGTCATTACTGTGGAAGGTAATCACTGCTAGATTGAAGAGTTCACTTAAACCACTTCAGCTGTGGTTGCATTGTTGCATAGGACTTTGCAACTCATCTGCTTTTAAGAGTGAAAATTGATTATGGGAAAGAACATGAATTTTGACATGCTCAAAGATCTGACCTGTTTGCTGTGCTCTACACAGTACTACCATAGCTTTGATACACTGTTTCTCCATACTTCGGCAAGGAAAAAAGCCTTCATCCCACAGATTTTTCCCAAGTGCTGGCATTAAGATCGTGCTATTCTACTGAAGGGCTCCATCAGAAAAACTGGTGATTCTAAGACATTACTGGACACAGCTGTTTGTCCTGCTTTGGGCAAACACATTGTCACAGCTGATCAGGTGTACCCCAGAGGTATGCAAACTCACAGCTTTTGAGATAATGTATAGGTGAAGCATACACTTGAGGCTTTCTTTTACCTGGGGTCATCCAAGCTCTGATTGTCTATCATCTAGGAATCCTCAATAAATGACTATTTGACCTCAATCAACCATTGAAGGTTTACTGATCCAAGAGAATCATCGCAAGAAGAAGACAGAGCTGAGGAAGCCATGAAGACTTGTGCTACCTTGCTGTTGTAGGCTGCTGCCTTCAAAGCAGAGCTGGCAGCTCTCCTGTCTGCACTGCACAGCCTAAGGTCTGGCACATTAACTGAGACCATTGGGAATCTGCACTGAGACATGACACCAAACTGCACATCAGGATTCTTCCAAGGGGCATCTGGCAACAGATGGCTGGGGAGAATGGAAATGCAGTTAGAGATTTCAATCTGTTTTCCTTCACAAATATGATGCAGGGGAAATTGAATGGATTTGTGCTCCTTTGCTAGGACACTGACCTGGGCGGAGAGAAGAAGGTCCCTCTTTCTGGGCCCATAAAAAAAACACATTGACAGATAATGCTTCCCAAAAACTTCCTCCATAACAAGATATTTAAACCATACTTAATTTGTTTCCAATTTAGAATTCTGCTTGTTGCAAACACGACAGGTTCAAAAGCACCAAATAAGTGTGAGAAAACAGTTGTTGAAATAGTGAGTTGGAATTGACCTTTAGGATAATCAACTCCAACTATAAACCTAACACTGCCAAGTCCAGAAACTAAAAAAGTCAGCTTTCCTAGTCCTGATGGACCTGACATGCTGCAGGGTTGTTCCTTCCCATCATGTGGCCTGACAAAAAGGGACAGAACTACACAGCAATCTTCCTCCTACCACTGCATCCTCCTGGAGACCTCTTCCATGGACACAGTTCACTGGACACAGCCTGTGTGTCAGCAGGAGCCAGCCCAGTTTCCCTTCTTCTCCTTGCAGTGAATAATCAGCTTATATCTGGCAGGAGTAACCAAATGGAAAAATTCACCTCTTTGTTTATCCACCACCAGCAATATAAGGTTTAATCATGTATCCCCAGTCATTTGTGCCCCAAGATTGGCACCTAAAATAGTAGCACAATTTCAAGACAGTTGTCACCTACATACATTCACTGTATTAAGATCAGGAGAAGCCCAGCCTGTGGAAGCAGGGTCATTTTTCAGGTCTTGCACTGTTCTTTAACCCAGCCTCTGCCCTTACTTTTACAGCTACAAAGCCAGGCATCAGTGTATGAATCAGCTGACTTCTGTCTCACAGAGTCTGCTAGACAAACTCCCTGCAGAGGTGTGAACTTCCCCAGTTAATCTTAATGAAGTGTTAACTTCAAAGCTGAGCTGTAGCCATTTCTAGGTTAAGAGAATCTTACAGAGAAAACCTCCCAGCCTGACTTGTTAAAAACAGCTCCAAGGGGACAGGATTGGCCAAATTTGGGGGTTATTCTGGGATCTGGAAAAAATCCCACTCACTGGCAGCCGTCGTATGTGCACCACTTCTACTGCAGCTGCATTGTTAAGAGACCAAAGGGTCAGGCAGACAGACTGGAAAAACTGTACAGTAAATGTGTACTAAAAATATCACTGGAGCAGATGGAGCAAGATAAGGAGGCCTGGATGATAAAGGCTATAAGGAACTGTGTAAGCTTATTCAGCCAAGTGATGGCCTTCTTCATACTCTCTTTTACCTTATTCAGATCAGTGAAGTACAGAGCCAAATTAAAGTCCTGAGCCCAAATTTAATTTGTGTATTTCCAGAATCCTCAGTTACTCGAGGATGCAGATCTTCCACTCTGAAATCAATAAGCTGTACACTTCAAATTGCTCTGTGGATACTAGCAGTATTGCTGTTAGTTTTGCTAGCACTTTCAGCCATTGGTGTATTAGTACATTTGGAAGTGTGAATTCGCATTGTGGACCCTAAGTGTGGATTGTTTGGAGCAAGCCCTTCATTTGGGAGAGTCTTGTAATCTTAATTTTCCTGATATGATGACACAGAAGTGTAGCCTTTTCCAGGAGACGTTTCCCAACATGTCTCCCCTTGGTTTTCAGTCAAGGAGCCCACCTAACAACTGGAGAAGGAGAACGTAGCCTGGGGAACCAGGCTATAACCCATCAGTATGTATTCACTTCCTATTCCAACATGAACCAGTTGATCTTTGTGCTCATTTTTTTACTCTAAAACAGAACAAATGTCTTGATCTGGTATAGTTGTAGGGACCATATAACCAGACTGGTAGCACACTCACTGGTGGAAAGTGCTGTAACTAATTAGATTGGTAAGACTTACACATCCATGTATTCCAGCAAGTGAAAGCTCAGGTACCTCAATTTTTATTGTCAAAGGCAGCAGGAAAAGCATTTCCTTTGAAACAATTGTGTGGAACTCTTTGATAATGGCCCAAAAAGCTCAAGCCTTGCGCTGAGCAGTTCAGATTGCATTCTGATTATAAGAACTTAACTGTAAGAGAGGAAGGTCCTTCCTAGAACTTCATTACAAGCTTCCTTGAAGACTTCTGACTCAGCTGACTATTGTCAGAACACACCCACATCTGCCTGTATAAGCTTTTAAAATATAAGAACTGAAGAAAAAGGCTAATTATTTCTATTTCAACAAGTTCAAGAGTAAATGCCTATGTTGCCATGGATGCTGTTTTGTTTATAACACTGTTTTTTCCCCTCATCATTGGCTACTATTAGCTAACAAGAAACAAGAGTTCACCTCCAGCATCATAACATGGCTCTGACCTTCTGTGTATGCTAGTTTGGCTAGTGAATGTAGGTCAGATGATGCAAAAGGAAGCAATAGTTCTTCCAGATCCACAAGATTTTCTGCAGAATACCTCAAAACCAGCCCTGCTCACTATGGTCAGGAAGCAGTTGTTCTCACATTTGCAAAGTATATTCATGCTAGCAGTCACTGGATATTCTTCTCCTTTATCTGAAGTGTCTCAGAAGAGACAGACTAATAGTCTGAGCTTGGCAACAGCAGTCAGCAATGGAGCAGGGTGAAAGGTTCTAATCCTTTCAGGAGCTGTGGGTCATCACTAACAGAAATAGGAAGCAGTTTAACTTACAGTTATAAGGTCACTGGAAAAAGGGGTCTTTCAGCAGCCTCAGGCTGTGAGATCTGTTAAGCTCATATGACACAGCTCAATCATGAAGCCAAATTTACAGTGGCAAATAGGTTCTTTCCTAAGTCTTATTTTTTTCCATTGGAATGTTAGTGGATATTTACTATGACACACAATCTGCACAAGCTGACGGAGATCTGTCCTGCCTCTCCTCATTCTTTGCCAGCAGGAAGAGAGTTTTGTTTGTCCCCACTGGGAGCACACTGCCAATTGTTAACCCATCTCCCATCACCTCCTTCCCAATGCATGTGTTCATGTGGAACAGTTTGGGCTGCACAGATTAGACTGTCTTTCTTAATCCTTTAAGGTCAAGCTCCAACAAGAGCTAAGCATACAGCAGCTCCCAAAACAAAAGCTTTTTTCCAACCAATTCAGTATCCAGCTTGCAAATCTGGTCTGTGTGGCATTCTCCATAAACTGACCTTGACATATGTATGGCAACACAATGGAATAGCTGCACTTTGTCCGATACAGTCTATACCCTTGTTTTAATTGCAAACCCTGTGTGTCCTCCACTTGGAAGACTTTATAGAGACCAGAAACCAATTACTAGCAAAAACAATGATTCTACATTTTACAGATCAATTATTAATGGTTAAAAACTTTGTGCTATTTCTTCTATAAATTATTTTCACTTACATAGTAACAGTAGAAAGGAGCAATGCATCTCAACAGAGCAGCCTTATTGACTGGGGAGAAACAGGTGCTTCCCTAAATGCTGCTCTGCAGGGCTGCATAGAATCAGTCATAGAATCGTTAGGGTTGGAAAGGACCTTAAGATCATCTAGTTCCAACCCCCCTGCCATAAGCAGGGACACCTCACACTAAACCATGGCACCCAAAGCTTTGTCCAACCTGGCCTTGAACACTGCCAGGGATGGAGCACTCACAACCTCCCTGGGCAACCCATTCCAGTGCCTCACCACCCTAACAGGAAAGAATTTCTTCCTTATACCCAATCTAAACCTCTCCTGTTTAAGTTTGAACCCAACATCTGTAAACAAGCTATGCTGTTGCACTTTTCTCAGTTTGCTTAGCATAACAGTTTGCAAGACTTTAAACCCATAGCAATGAATATATACTGAATTACTAAAACGATGCAAGCACACATTCTTAAGCATCCCTCATATCTTAATTTCAGTACTAATAAGCAGAAGGGCAAGCACACACACTCCTGGCTACACCCCTTTTTGTATGCAAATATGGAATAAATAGCTATGACTCTCTGCCCCCTGAAGGAGATGCCTAAGAAAGGGGCACAGTAGAAGTCTACAGTGTAAAGTGACATGCAGAATACAAATATGAACTGCTTGTTTCATGAAATCACTTCAAGAATTGATAAGTGTCATAGCAGATAAGAAGTTCAAAACAAAGATGATATTGTTCTTTACATCATATATTATGTCATTGAACTTGCTACAAGACACCATGGGTGCTAAAGTTTTACAATGGGTTCAAAGGAAAACTTGGGAAATTTAGATAAGGGGAATTAATTTACAGTTATCAAATATAAAAGCATCAACTTTGGTTAGAATGGTCAGACACTGAAGGATTGCATTGAAGAAATACAACTTTATCATCACCTTATGCCCACTCAGCTACTTTTTACATTAATATTTACATATTTTTACATGAATATTTACATATATTTACATTAATTTTTACATTAATATTTACTCTTGACTACTTATCAGTGAAGCAAGGGCCTACTGCTCCTTAAGAATGCATACCAAGTGGGACAGCATGGCCTGCAGTGCCTCTTTAGCCGAAGCCCATTCTCACAATACCTGAGCAAGAAGACTAGGGCAGGTTCAACCAAGAAAGAGTCCAAGACCATCAGGCAACATCACTGTGATGAGTGCAGGTAAATAACAGTCCATATGTCAGGGCTAGGATCAGACCAAGTGGTTGCCAGGTAGACATATAGCAGCAACACAAACTGAAATGAAACAATCAGTCTCCAGGTTGCAATCTAGATGAATAGGTGCTGCAAACAGATAGCAGCATTATGAAGTTGCAAACCTGTAACCTTCCAACATGGTTCTAGGCCCCAAGCTGAGCTTAAATAGAGCTACTGGGCAATGGGTGTGGGGTGGAGGTCCCAGGTGGTGTCACTCAGATCCAACAAAGCTTACTGAAGCACTGATAGCACTGTCACCACTGCTGGAGAGTAGGATCTTTTTTTTTTTTTTTCTATATCATGTAAATCTACACCTGAATGTATGCATTAACAACTTACTGGCAGTGTGGAGCCACCATACAGTGGATCAACCTCACCTACTACTGCACCTAGAGGGACAGCGATATAATGAGGTTTTTAATATCCAAGTAGATGAGGACCAAGTTCTTAAGATGAAATATGTATCAACAGATCAATAGACTGGAATTGTAGCACCTGTAGATAGGCATAGTCAATAATTTGCACTTCACACAGGTCCATGTATTCATGCTTCTGAGATCCAGTAAAAGACTAATGCCTTGGCTTAAGTTACGCTGTACAGTGTTAGCCTCTTCCTAGAATAGAAAATTTCCAAAAGGCCTAATATCTTTTATTTTTTTGTCTTACTGGTATCTTTCATGTTCCATTAAAAGAAGCAAGAAAATATTGCATGATTTTAACATATAGGCTCAAGGAAATGAGTCTGAGTTGCCTGTTAAAGTTACAGAGCATATATTATACCTTTATTATGTATTTTATATCTGTAACACATATGCATTTTATGTGTATATGTATGTGTATATATATATACACACACATATAAGGTATTCAGCCTTCCATAATGTGATTGTATGGAAAGCCAGTCTTAGTCTGAATCATGAACAATCATGTGAATCCCTTCCTTTTGCATCTCTGATCACACAATATACATGGCAGAAGCAACAACAACATTTATGGAAAAATAATGGCAGTTGTATCATTACTGTGTTAATGGCAGTTGTAGCATTACTATGTTAATGGCAGTTGTATCATTACTGTGTTAAGTGCTCAAAATAAGAACGCCAACATTAAACTATTCATTCTCTCTGTGTGGACCACTAATGATATATTTACTAAGTTTCCTGAGCCATGGGAACATACAGTCCTGTACTTAATAATGTGAGTCATTCAAGTGGAAATTTTCTCGTCTGAAATTTTACAACTTTAATTAAGAACATTAAAAAACATATACTTGCTTTATGCCTTTTTGTAATATCTCTGTTCTCAGTATTACCTCTATGATATTTCCATTTATAAAAATAATTAACAGTAAATGAAATAATAAGAGTTCTACTTGCAAAGAAGGAAAGTTTATTGGCCTTCATTCATAGGTCAATATCCCACACCACACATCAAATTAAGAAAACAAGTCTTTTTCTTTTTTCCTACTGAAGCAGTACTGAATTTTCTTCTTAATTTGAAGTACTTTTGCCATAATGGCAGTACAGGGTGTCAAGACTGTTGTTGCATTACCAAGTTGGGTAAATAAAGAGCATGCAAGGGTCTGAGGACTGAGCATTCAAAGGAATGCCTAAGGTTTCTATAATACTCAGAAGAAATGGATGACAATTATGACACTGTGAATTTTAGCATGACAAGCTGTCTGTAAGAAAATGGATTTGGCCCATCATCTCTGTTATGAAAAGTCTCTCAGAATGGGAAAGGAAAGAATGTGAGCAACGGGTTGCAAGTGACAAACTACAGAGGCAGTAATAACAGCAAGTCTAAAATATTTTACAGAAGACATTGCTGTATTAGCAACTCTGAGATGGAAATGGCAAGGCCAACAGCTAGCTAGAAATGGAAGACTTGTCTGGACAGAAAGAGAAACGACCTGAACTACGCACAATTTGATCTGCAGCCAAAGCAAAAATGTAGTTTGTATTCTAAACAGTCAGTGCCATTAGTGCAGCATGTGTGCAGTTCTCTTGTCTTTCCGTTCCAGGTTGATGTTATATTTCCATAGAAAAATTATTGTACTGCAATGTACAGGCAATAAAACCCATGAAACTATAACATGTAACTATACTTACAAATTAACATGGCCATAGAACAGCTCTCATTCAGCAGCTTCTTGTTAGCTTGCATACGGTCTATTTTGCTTATTGCAGCTTCATTCCCAGCCTGCCTTGATTTCTGGAAGAATGCAGTGAAATGCATTTAAGATTTTTATCCAAGGCAGTTTTTAGCCCTCATCTTGTTACCACCAGCTCACTCTGGCAGACTTGAACATTTCAACTTACTTTCCTAATTCAGTACCAACCTGTTTGCATGCATGTGAAAAACTGTGTTATTTTAATACATTATTGTATATTCATAATTATATTATTGTTATTGTCATTTTTCTTAATAGCACACACTACATCCAGACAGTACGCATGAAACAGCCTATATGGTGGATTAGTGGCTGTGGGTGCTGTAGTGTGTTGTTCGTGCAGTTAGTGATGGTAAGACTATGAATATAACTTCTCATGCACATCATATTGTATTTTACACTGTGTCCAAGCTTATACTTTCTGTCAATGAATAGCTCAATACTCTTTAATACTAGTTCAGTCAATACTATTCTGGCAATAGTTTTATGCACCATGGTAATATATAATTTTTTTCATTTTCTTCTTCACTATTTTCAGCCACCAGCTCAGTGTTTTCTTTAAGGCTCAGCAGTTTCGTAGACATTCAAAATGCTGCAGCCATGCCATGCTCAAGCAACATAAACCTAGAGAGACTCTCTTCTGGCTTTCCCCAACTGACCCTTTTCTGACTTTCCTAATACACCTTGTCTTAATTCCTTAATGTCTTAATGAATCTCTCAGCTAGCAAGTTTACCAAGGAGGTGACTTCTGATTTCTGTGTGATTCTCTGTATCTTGGTGTCTGTCTCAGGAGCTTCTCAGGGTTGTGGCTGAGATGAGGGGTTTAGTGGGGATTAATGGGATTAGACTGGAAGAGATGTGAGGCAAAGTGGCAGAAGGTTGGAAACTGGGTTTTACCATGTTAAATTGTGTTGCAAATATTAAAAAATAGAACTTCATTGTTTTTGCCATTTCCTCCCCCTTTGTATAAAGACATATAATACATGATACGTATGAATATAAACCACTACCATCTTGATCCATCATTTAAATATAAACCTGTGCAGTGAATTCAGTTATAAAAGAGTCCTCTTATTTTTCCTGCTGAGAACTGAGTCCTTCTTCAAGTTTAAAGGCTTTTTATAGGTTAGCTGCTGTGGAAGTTGGTATACAGGAGAGATTGTTAGCTCACTGGCACTGCTTACACAGAGCATCTGACATTTATACTCTTTTTGTTCACTGCTTTTCACTGAACATCAGACAATGTACAAAGACTTTGCTCTTACCCCTAGTTATGTGATCTCGGCCTCCCATAACATCACCCTTGTTTCACCAGAGCCCTGATCAAGTCAAGAATAAAACATATCCTTTTTGGGAACATTTTTCAAGGAAAGTGAAAATTGTATCTGAAGGCTCACTTAAAGAGATTAAATTAAGTCTGAAACTTGTCACCTGAAAATGCAACTCAGGTTTTCTCCTTCACGTATTCTTAATGGTTTGCAAAATTATCTATATACAAAGCCCTTAATTTTGAGAGATGATGGGCTTGGATCAAATACCTGAATCTGGGGTGAGACCATTAGAAACTCCTCAGCTCCAGCTCTGAGATGTGAGCAGCAGGGTTAGTGTGAATAACTGGAATTTATATCACTGTGATGGTGATGTAATTTGTACGGCTGAGACATCACATGAAAGCCAAAGGAAAATAAGAAACAACACATCCACAGACACAGACACACACAGATTAGCGGGAAGTTTCACCTCAGGAAATCACTGTGGCTCTCTGTTCCTGTCAGTAACATGTCTGCAAATGTCACCCAGCAGCAATGCATCACCACATGAGCAGCCCCAGAACACAGAGGCAACAAAAAGGGTGATGAGAAAGATATTGCCAAATACTTTTGCAACGAGTCAGGGATTGGACCCATTGGGAGAAAAATTACTCAATAAAACAGATTTTGCCAAGAAAACCAAGACTCAGAGAGGAAGTTGCCTGTGCCAGTCCTGGCCACAGAGGAGAAAGCTGTTTCTCTGGGAAGGACAGTGAAGTCAGATTCAATATTTGCTTCTCCTCCTTGCCAACTTCCTTCTCTACTTAACATCAGAGATAACTAAGTTTGTCCAACCTGGTCTTCACACCCAAAACTTCTCCTGTGAATGGTGTCTGGCTGCACACAGGCTGCACCTCTGTGTGAGACCACTGAACTAAATGGTAACAGTTAGAGATGGCATTTGAGAATAATTTCTCTACTCAAGAGAAGCCCTGTTTTCTTCTCTGATCTCATCTTACAGCAGAGCTCTGTGGTCTGCCATTAAAAGAAAGACCTTTTTAATCTTTATTATAAACCAGCAATTAGAGAAGGAAAACCACAGATCCAGAAAAACCTAATTCCACTTTCTGTTCCCTGTGAGCACACCTTTACTTATCACTGAAATGAGAGGAGAAGGGTTGGTAGACCAAGCCAAGGGTGCGCCTTCAGATACATGTAACAAAAGACACAGAGATGCTTTGCTCTCCTATGAAAAATGAGAGCCTACATAGACCCATTGCTGGAAAATGTCTCTGGAGTTGCATTTGCTGTTATCCTGCTATTTGTGTCCTGTCCTGGAGCCTTCACACTCCACTTCTGGGGTCCACTCAGCCTCAGACACTCTGCTGACATTACCAGCCAATTTGCCAACCACAATGGTAATCACACATCTACGAGGAAATGAAGTCACAACAGTAACTGGAATAACTTCAGAAAAGCCTTCCATGAAGCAGCAGGGACTGAAAACCATGACTGACGAGGGCTGCATTAGAATCAATGGAAAACTCTGTATCTCATAACAGGTTGCCACAATGTATGGATTAAAAGGATTAATCTTGGTGGTGGTGCCATATGCTGCTCCAGGTGGGTTGAAGAAGAACTTGGCTCAGTCAAGCGGAGAGTTTTAACAGGTTAATACTGGCAAAGTTTATTTAATACACTGAGCTCAGTTCCTGTTGGCTAATGTTAATGTTGGCACAATTAGGCTGATGAAAACACTGTGCAGATGTCCTCTGGTGATCCAGTCCCTCCCCAACACTTGTAACTATCAGATAATAAACTCTTTTTCCATGGTTGCTCCGGTTGGTGATTCACTGAAGATTTCTTATACTAGTTCTCTACCTCCTTTTGTAATGTGTCTGGGCTCCTTACCTAATTCAGTACTTTCTCCTCAACTGCTCTCTTTATTGGCCACTCACAATTTCTCCATGATCCCTTGCAGCTTGCAGAAAGCAGGGCTGAGCTAGGAGCACGGCAAGCACACAGGCAGCTGCCTTCCTGCTGGGTCAGTGCTGCTCTGCGAGTGGAGGGACAGCTCCAGAGCAGTAGTGATGACTGGAACACTTCTCATCTCACTCCTTGATTTTAAATTGCTGCAAATACTTCAGCTTGATAGATCTTTTTCCTTCTTTTTTCTTCCCATTTTTCTTCTCTAGGAGATTTTTCCCATAGCTAAACTTGTCTTGCTTCTAAATAGCTAATTCCTGTTGATGTTTACTACAAGTGACATTGAAACATGATTGTAAATTTAAGCTTCCACCTTATTTAAACCTCCATTTAGAATGTTTAGAGCAACTAACAGTTTCCTTATTAAGGTTCAATTAATTCCTGTCTGTTGTTTCTGTTTCTAATATGTAGATTTTGCTATCTTTCTCCTCTTTTTAATGATGCTCACCTTTCCATAATCGTTCCTAATGAAAAATACAAAACCGAGAGGTACATGTTGATAAAACAAGGGCTCCTTGTCAGAGCTTATTGTTCAAAATTGAACTGGAGACATGAAAGAAGCAATCTGTAGAGCAGTTACTGGCTGCAAGAGCTTGAAGGCACAAGGGAAGAAGGTAGACCTTTGTTCACTGAAGAGTGGTGGCATCACATGGTGGGACCACTCTTCTAGTTCTCAACAGCAACCTCTAGCATCAACATCAGCCTTTAACAGATTTTAATTGCCCCAGTTGCTCTCACACTTGCTCTTTTCCTGCTCACGAAGTTCTGAGATTGTGGGGCATTTCAGCATTTTTTTGTTGTTCTGAAAAGGCCTTGATCTTAAGGGATAGAAAGCAGACTGCAAAAGGATGTGTTGGAAGCAGTTTTAGTCCCCTGCCTATGTCTGGAAAGAAGAACATGGGCTTCATAGCATTCAGACAGCTCCTCAGCCTGGGTGGGTTGCCTGCTCAGTGCCCAAGTTTCAGGATTCTTTCTGTATTTTCCTTTTAATGGGAAGAAATTTGTATATGTGAGCCAAATTAAGGTCACTCTGTGGTATAATGAGAATCTCGGCCAGGATAATCAAGGGCCAAGGCCCCTGGACGTCCAGTTGAAAATCCCCACAGCTCAGCTGAATTGTCACCCTGTAGCTGTCCTTACTGCCTGTGCGGGACAAAGCTCTTGATGTGATGTGCAGAAACCAGGCTGCCCCTGTGGTGCTGACTTTTCTGTTATTTCCAGCTACTAGAGCATATTAAGTAAGCCTTTTCCCAGTATTACTCTTCCATGCAGCCCCTGCTTCAGTTGCCATAGGGATGGCTTGTGACTGCGACTGGCAGGGATCTCAAGGCCATCTCTCTGGTGATGTGATATCTGCTGTCAGTGAGTGAAAGCCCTTACTCATTTGCATTTCACAGCTACAGTGATGTTTATTGCCAGCATCAGAGCAGAAGAAAAGAATGATTTGTTTTGCTTAATTTATTTTTCTTGCAGGCCTGTTACAATTCTATTTTATATTCTCTTCTGATAGAAGTCAACATGAATCAAGCCTAGAAACTCATCATCTGAGGCAAGGAACGCGGTGTTGACCTTATCTCCAATCTAAAAATGTCAGATTTTCAAGAAATATAAAGCCTAAGGAATTGATCTGTGCATGGAGGGAATCAGAACCGATGTGTGCGTGGTGGGTGGCAGTGGTCAACTGTTCAAAAGGCATTCTCACAGAATGGCAATAGTCATTTATATGCACTAGAAAATGAGGAAAGCAGCCTTTCTTCCACTGCATTGTTTTAGTTTTCAAAAGAATATGTTGGCAGCATTTTTTTTATAATTAAAAATATTTTGAGCATAAGATGTGATAAATATGAACCTCTAAGAAGAGAAATAAAGTGAATATTCTAAGAATAATCCAAGCTATGTGTGATTAATACTTCAGCAAACATTTCTGGGGAATTTGTCCTTACCTGTTAAACAATAATACGTAGATATAAAAGAAATATCCTACTTTTCTGTAACACTTTCCAATATAACAACTCACCAGTGCTGTATCTGGCACTACAAGAGCCATGTACTTTCCCAAAGACCTCTGCTGTCTTCTCTTGCAGTAGGATGGGAAACAAGAGGATTCGTTTTGGCAGTTTTAAGGAAGCAAACGAATTTCACCCTTGATGCTCCCCAAAAGTTACCAGTTAAGTGGAATTCCTTCTGCAGAGGCACCACACACAGGAAGCGCAGGGAGCGGGGGCCAGATTGTGAGGCTGAAAAACTAAAACCAGGGATCAGCTGTTTCAGCATGCAGCAACCCTTCCTCATGGGACAAGGGAAAGGATGGTGAACACATGCCTGTATACCCCATGGCATCCCTCCAACACTGATTTTGTAGGCATTGTGAATGTGAATGCAGGAGAAAGTAATGGATCTTAATGATGCTCAGTCTGTGGAAGGGTGAATGAGTTTTGTAGCTGAGTGGTTTTAGCTGAGGTCTTGCTTGCAGAAGAGGAGTGCAAACTTACATACACTTTTGATTAGGAGTTTGTCTTTCACGTGAGTCTCTGAGATGACAGAGAGGACAACGTGTAACTGGAAGAATGGATATTATTGGTGACCTCTGAAACCATGTGTGAAACATCTCTCAGATTAAGTCTCCAAACTAGCATGGCAGAGAGTATGGCTGCCTTCCATTTCTTGTCTGCCTGAATGTGTTTAAAACAGACCAGCAGTGCTTTCTAATTGTGGATTACACCCAAGCATACAACTTTCTCCTTTTTTTTTTTTTTTT